>JAYRBW010101991.1:0-19385 GCA_036023295.1 Invenusta paracnida
GGTAGAGAGAGAGAGAGAGAGAGAGAGAGAGAGAGAGATAGAGAGAGAGAGAGAGAGAGACATATTGCCCGTCCAACTATTGAACTGGTTCATTGAAACAAATCTGAATTTCAAGTGCATTTTTTTGATATTGACTTCTGAATTTCTGATTTTAGAAGTTGAACTCAAGTTTCAAGTGCGTTTTTAATATTGACTTCTAAACTTCTGATTTTAGAAGATGAACTCCTACTGTAAATATGAGGAATGGCACTACAACAGTCTAGTTAAATGGCTGTGCTGCTACACCTCAGTGAAGCTACATTTACAGATAACTGGTAAATATATATATATAGTTCAATATATTTCTGTATGAATATTAAATTTCCTTGATATCTTCTAAGCTAATTGTGTGAATCAATTAGTAAACATATCTAATCAAAGAAACTATAAATTAAATCTCTTAACCAGTTTATACCTATTCATCATAACAGGCCCTTCCATGACTTGAAAATACAGGAGACATAGTAAACACTTATAATTCAAGCAATGAATGTAAATCTTACTTTCATATACTTATAAGATATTGACACCTTTTACGTTAACATATGGTGCTTTGTTTAAATTTAGTATGGCTTTTTCACATAGGTACTACTTGTAAGCCCGATAGTGGGCTTGATGGTACAAATATATCCCCGGCCGTATATAAAAGACCAATCACAAACAAACTGAACAGGCCTAGCCTGCTAAACAATCGACTAGCACAGCTCCTAGCAGGTGTGAGTAAGTTGCCCTGGGATTAGAACCCAGGACCTTCCACACATAATACCAACGCTCTACCAACTGAGCTACTCACCCCCTACTTTTCTGCATAAATGTACTATAATTAATATTAAAATGCAATTTTCCGTTATAGTTAATTTGTCAAACTGATTCGATCGTGTAGACACGGCTTCATTGAAGAAGCCTTCTTACTCTGTGTGGAAGGTTCCATATTTTATATTTTACCTTGAGAATGAATTGGTGAATATAGTAAGAAGAGTAAATAATTGATGATATACAAGCTGTTATCCTGCCCAGATTCAGCAGCAAAGAGCGTCGAGCTTCTATCAAATTGCAGGCAGCAAAATCTGTAGTGAGTCAGAAGTATATAACAAGTATAGTACATTAATTGTGATTTCTTTTTTTATTCGATTCTCTATAGAGCTCAGACATATCTGATCTACATCTGATTTAATTAATCATCAACTATAAAGTTGACATCCTGAATGAATTATTATAGTACAAATATATTTCTTATTCATCTTATTCTGTAGAAATCGTGATTGTGCAATTGTAAAAGTTATATACATTGAGTGAAAGCATAGCGCGTAATTATACATAAAATAGATTTATGCAATACATTAGTAAGATTCTATTAAACAACTGACTATTTAAAAGTGCTAAGACAACTTTACTAACAACAGCAAATGAAGACATAACATAATACGATTTTAACCCAGTTTCTTAATAAAATAGTAAAGGTAAAGAATGCTTTATAACAAGGATACATAATAATACGACTGGTACAGTTTAAGGAGATATGATATATTTAAGTATTTTTTATAATCTACAGCTTATATATTATACAGTTGTATATAATATGTATGCTGAACACCTATTCATTCATACATCTATTCATAAGCATGCTTAAATGGTAGATAAAACTAAATTTTATTGCGTTCCAATACTTAAATGTAGCATTTAAGTAATCATGATGTTTAAATTAAACACCTGTATAATAACTTAATAAATTCTATTCTTAGCTAATTTTCCGAGAAATTGACTATTAAACTGTAGTATTTAAATATAAAAGCAGCAGTTTAAAGTAGTTAAGTAAGTGTCTGTATAAAATCGCAAGACAGAGCACAATGGGGACGAGTTTCTCGAAATGTTTAGTTTTCAAACAACCAACTCGAAATCAAATGTACGCCCTTCCTGACGACAACACCACCACATGGGATCCAGCTACGCCAGGCTGTCAAGATTCCACAAGCAGCAGCACTTCTTCAAATTCAACCGTTGGCGTCCCTGGCTACCGTTGCAGACCGACTCGGAAAGATACTCGTAGTGTGAGTCAAAGTTCAGAGTCAGACTCGTCTTCACTCGGGAGATACTCTCGCTATGAGAGAGATGAGAGAGACGAACTAGACGAAATAAGGACTGAGAAATGTCAATCGCTTTGTTAATCAATTATTTGGAGCACGAAGGGTTTTTTTCGTCGGTATAGACACGGTTTGAATTTATTCTTCGTCGCGTTTGTGGAAAGGACGTTTCCTTGAGTCATATTCTCTTGTATTTATGTATTTATTGGAATAATGAAAATGTATGATCAATTATACTAATGGGGTAATTAAATTTTCATCAATTTTTCAATAATTGATGCGTACATATATGTATTATCGATTATTTTATATACATCCATATGTACATACATTCATAAATTTACTCACAAATGATATAACTATTTGTATCATTTTTCAATTGTTGTCAAATTAAAACAAAGTAAATTATATAACCCATTTTTTTATATCAATAAATTCTTTCTTGAAATATTCTCTGCCTACTGTACTAATAAATTTTATAATTAATTGAATACAGCTGCTCAAAAAGTGAAGGTTTGGGCTCTTTCCGTAGGAATACGAATAGGTGGACGAAACTTTAAAACTTTTGTGTATAAATAACAATAACTTGTACACTCATGTTTCCTACATGTGCTTTGTTGCATTTGTTGCGGCCTTCATTTATAAAACAACGTAAATTATACATACATATATATATACATATGGATTGCTCCCTTGTTATCTGGGTATTATAGAACTTAGGTTCTCTTCATTATCCATTGTAGACCTGTAAATTATCCCTCATACTTCATGATGCATGCATCGACTTTAAATTATTATACCACCATTTTTTTGTACCGAATGTATGTGGATGCGTTGCGTCATGGATAATTATTATTCAATGATATTTATGTATTTATATGTACTATATGAGAAAAATTTAGTGTAAATTTAACCCTATACCTACTATCTTTTGTATATTCTATATTGACTTTATAATTTTTCCATTTAATATGAAATAAACGCTATTCTATCCTTATAATCTTTTTGACATAGATCCATTTCTATTCAATTTTATTTTTTTCTATGTCATACTACAATTTTTAAAACAAATACGCAAAATATCGTTTCTATTGTATTTAAGAAATAAACAAATTAACGTATGTAAATAATGTTTTAACAATCTACATAAATATGCATCTCAAATATACAAATGTTTCACTATCTCAATACGTATAATTAGTATCTTTGAAGTATCTATTGGCGAACAAATTCACGAAATGAATTGATATCAGTTCTTTACAATATAAGTATATCATTTTCTTGGAATAAGTGCTGCTATATTTAGCTCTTCTTGTGTCTGTACTATACTTATTATTTGATTCTGAGTAGCGTTTCATATAATCTATCTATACTATATATATATAGATGAGACACCCATGACACGTAATGTTTTAAAATATAGTTATACATATCTTAGATTATATTATATTATGTAACTCTGACATAGTTCGTTGTCCTAACTCGAGCTGTATTAATTATTAATATTGAATATATCTAAGCTTCCTGACATTCCTCATTAACTCTTTCTTCACATCAGTGATAATCTTGGAATTAAACTAATTTTACAATAATTTTGTTTTTTATCAGAACATTTTTATACTTTCTGCGTTTGAAAAATATTCGGAACTCTCTTAATTAAACTTTTCTTTTTCTATTCCATCTTCTTTGTATGTTCTTCACCCATATTACTGTCATTCTACCAGTATTGTCTCTACCTTCCCCACCTTTTTTTATAAAGGAGGCTGTGTGATAATTTTTAAACTTTATAAGGAGGAGACGATAATTCCGAATAAGAGCGAGACGATAATTCCCGAATAAGAGCGAGACGATAATTCCCGAATAAGAGCGAGACAATAATCCCGAATAAGAGCGAGACGATAATTCCCGAATTAGTGCATGACTGTGGTCATACAGTGAGATATAGCAGCTATAATATAAGTTTATGTTTTCTGCATGCTATGTATGTACTGACATAGGTATACTAATGCAAATATTACAAAATATTAATATTATTAATCCATGAAAAGTCGATGTTCATCTTGTTGAACTATATGCATCAAATTTACAACTATTACAGGATAAATTTCCAAAACGATATTCCCAGCTTGTTGGTTTATATTTTTATGCAATCCAACAAAACCATTTTTGAACAATTATTATTGGATTTCCTCGATTGATTGTTGATGACAATTAAATAAACTAAAAATGAAATGAAATAAAATAAAATAAAATAAAATAAATAAATAAATAATGACATAATGATGACAATAAAAAATTAAAAATGAAATAAAATAAAATAAATAAATAAATACTTAATCTAATTTTTAATTTCTAGTTATTGAGGTTGACAAGGCTGTGGCAAAGCATGCCTGGGTAAGTTTAAATACATTTATATATTCATAAAGTCAGTCCTCAGCATGGAGTAAGAAAGGCAAAAGTTGACACTATTAATTTTGTTGAAAGTTTTGTGCTTTATTCACTATTCCAATTTACAAAAATCACACAATTCATAGATGTTATTATAAAAATTGTGTAATTCATATCTATAAAAATAAGTTTCATACTATTTTTACCCAACACTTTATTAACAGTAGAATAATATTTAATTTTTTGAGAATTTGGTCTTTTTGAACAGCCATTAGCAGCATACAATTTATCAGAGTTAGGAATTGTTATTAATTTAATTAAAGTAATAATTTGGCTATCTCCGTTAACACTTGGTGCATTATAACGACACATTTCACTTATGTAATGACATTTTTTTATTGACAGCTATACTAATTATTCGTCTATTGTCATCCATTTAAAAAATATATAAAAACGAGTTATTCTATATATAACATATCTGTATATATATATTATTAAATGAGTGTTGCTTGTTAACATATTATGTATTTTGTGAAGATATAATTATCCGCACTACGGGCTAAAAATGACAAATATATTAGCATATAGAAATGAGACATGTTTTTAATTAAAGTTTATAAAACTTGCGCGAATTAATTTTAGCTATTGGTTTCCTTCCGTTATATAGCCTAACTAAAGTATCGATAACGAAATGAAATATATACACACATATTTACTTCGGTAGCTAATATAGTTTGTACGTTTGAGATTATGGTCACTTTTACGAATATTAACAAGTACCTATATATATATATCTATAAGAGTACCAACAGCTAGCTGTTTGCATAACATTATCATTTCACTATATAAAGTAGTAAAAATGCAAAATAAAATTACTATGCTATGTAAATAAAATAAAAGGAATTACCTTGGCTTATCTGACATAATAATGTTGTTTTTGTGCTGGATTACAATATTTATTCATGATTTTTGCAACTGCTTATTATAAGGCACCTAGCATAAGTAACACATCATTTACTTAAAACTAAATCATACAAAATTATTAACTGTTGCTGCTTTTTATATCATATACCATATAAAGGCTACTTTGATATGTGGGAATTAAATTTCCAAAAAACAAGTAAAATAAATGTTCATTATAATAAAAGTAAAACAAAATAATGTAGTTTTAAATATAGTACTTAGATTTTGTATTATGCTTTATTATTGTAAACAAGGTATAAGTATTGTGAGATAAATAATATAAATAATCCGAAATCGAAATGTTTTCAATTATATGTATACAACTTGTACATTATACTTGCAACTATCTCAGTTTTTCCGATATTTCTATTTTTTTTATAATTTATCTGTTATCTTTTTATTTGTTATTATCATTATTTAAATAAGTATTTTTTTGTTCAATAATTTATCATTTTATCTATTTCAATGTTTATATACATATATACTATCTTTTCATATACTATAGCATTATACTCTTGAAATCGGCAAACAATTTCTGGATACACCGATATATTTTAGTAGAGCATACACAGCGAAATCTTTTTACTAGCAATATTGTAAAAAACATTTCCCTACTAATATATCGTAAAATAGAATTATTCGTATCAAAAGCAGTGGAAGCAGAAGTCAGTGATTTTTTGTTGAAACAGTACAAATTTAATTTAATGATATAGTAATTATAATTTGTAAAGAGTACACATTTAAAAGATTTTCATAAATGTTATTAATTATACCGCTTCCATTTATGAAACATATATTACGTCATATGTGCGTACTAATTATATTCCTTATTAATAATCAAACATTCTTTATTAATACAAGCTAATAATTATTTGAAATTGTGGTCTTCGTAGCCTTTCTATTATACGACAAGTTTATTTCAAGTTGGGGATCTATAGGTATTCCATAATACTCCTTTCTAAAATATATTCCTTGTACGTGGCCTAAAAATAACATTTATATGTTTGTGAGCCTAAATTAAGCACATTAAAGGATTTTTGATCTTGACCCCCGCTATCAAAATTGATATTGAATTTAAGTAGTGCTCAATTAAACAAACTTATAACAATGCACAGACAAATATTTTAGTAATTTAAATCTAATGTACAAAGCTTCCTGTAATACTGTAAATATGCATCTCACAATCAAATGCCGCTATTGCTTCTTTATTTGGAGTAAGACCTGTCGCATCATGGCAATAAAGATGTCACGGAAGGGACGTGAAGAGATAAGAAACACGTAGAATCGAAGGCCATTATTGGAGAGTTGTAGCAGCATTACTCCTATGTAGACGAGGTCATGGTGCTGGACTATGGCAAGCGGTGCTATAACGATCTCCGCATACCAGTAGGACTGATAGATCATGTAGACAAAGCTGGGGAGGCGTGTAATAAGCGCCCAGAAGGCCACAACCAAGAGTAGTTTGGTGGCATTGAGAGCCGCTGTTGACTGGACGTCACATTCGCCAATATTTCCGACGCGGCGCGAATTCCGACGAAGCCGGTAAAGAATTCCCACACACGTGGAAATAAGAAGAGAGTCTGGAAGGAAACTGGAAAACACCTGATCAATGATGGTATAATCATGGGTCCTGATGAAGGGAATGGAACCACAGCCATGTTCCGTAGTGAATTCTATGGCCAAAAGAAGGCCATCCTTGAGGCAACCCATGCAGATCAACGAGGCAGCTATTATCAGAGCAATTCGGAAGGAGCGTGCTGTATTTCGGCCGCTTGCGGGGTGAAAAACGAGTACAAAGCGCTCGATATTGAGAGCACAAAGTGTCCAGACCGCGACATCGGTCGATAAGTAGGTGAAGAAGGCGTGCCATCGACATAGCTCAGCGCTCAGATTACGCAGATTGATGGCGAATTTCGACATCATCCAGTAACGGAACAGGGCAGTCCACAGCGCTAAAATGTCTACGCAACCAAGGAAGCCCATGAGGAAACGAGTGGACGATCGTATCGAACGGTTGTGGATCACCACGGCAACTAATAGGATGTTGCCGAGGGTTCCTAGGACTATGACAACCATAGAGATGACGGAGAAAGTAGTATTGATGCTTTGATAGTAAGGCAGTGTCAGCTGTTCATTCAGATAAGTTGAATTGTTCATTTCGGCTTAGAGTGAGTTCCGAAATACAGAAACATAGTTGTCTTATATACTTTTGTAATATATTTCCCAATTAGTTTTTAATTGGTTGGAATTCTCACTTAGGTACTGGTTATAAGTGAATAGCGAATAAAGATTGTAATACTAAATTTTTTGTCTAAAATTTACTGTCACCTAATTTAAAATTATTATAAATTATTTTAAGAAAAGTAATTTTAGAAAAGTTTTGTAGTAAAATTAACTTAAACAATCCGTCAAAGTGTTTTTTACATTCTGTGTGCAGTAATTGATATAAAGCAAGTCTACTTAGTATTGTAAATGCCACTAAAAATCTGATTTTGAATGACCAAAGAATTTTGTTACAAACAGCAGTCTCAGAAACAAAGTTGATATCGTCCGAAATTTCTTCTAAAATTGCACAAAAATACTGATCAAAGGAGTAACGCTACTAATGCGGTATAGGTATATTGGCTCTTCTCTGCTTTATTAGTACACTACTATACTGTGGAACGAAGATATGGATATGTATATCGAGTGAAGAGCCATGGCTTCAAGATTGAACACATCCGAGACATCCCTTACTAACAAATATGTGAACATTTAGAACCACTCCATTCTTCTGTTGAAATCAAGTGACCAGAGAAGCATTGTTTTCAACTTCAATGCAGGTTGTTCTGTTTATAAGAGCTTATAAAGTTAGCTCTTTTTATGTCGAAATGCTCTTTTTAATAATTCTAAATATTTTAGGTTTTAGAGGAGACTAAGTGATATTGATTTCATTCATCTCCTGTGTATTTTCTGTATTTTGCAAGTGTATCTAAAACTATTTTTACTACATAAACGATTTATTTTGTGCGAATCTTCAACGCATTATTTTGTAAAGGCTTTCGGGTAACTGAATTGTGGTATTTAACTGCATACAAAATCAGTAAGAGTTGAATCTCTGGTATAATTACTCAATTAGATTACACTATTATATTAAATACTTATTGAATGAAATGTACCTGTTAACTGCCGAGATTAAACTTTAAAACAAATTGTATTAAATGTCATTTAAAGTTAAATAATATATATGTGTGTCATTGAGTAATTTAACCACATTACTCTATGATATACATATTATATTTATTCAAATAACAGACTAATAGGTAATTAATAGGAAGAGCATTGAGTGCCTAATTAAGTGATATAATTGAACAATATATAGGTAATTAAACATCTATATATGATTCAAATAATGTATATTATTAACCATAGAGATAAATAAAGGTACTCTATACTATTAACTAGTACGCTTTATTATTGCTAAAATTACAGAATTTACCAAAATTTAAAAAAGTAAATCTTGTGAAGAATCAATACTGAAATAATAAATAATGCCTATACGTACTCTCCAATAATGTGTTTTTATGAAGATGGCATCAATGTAATAAAATGCCAAATTCATTCTTTCAATTAAAATATGACATACATGCATGGTAATACAGTAGAGTAAGAACATTCAGAAAAGAAAAATCCTATAATTAAATATACAAAAATTATATTTGAAACTTTGTTTTGTTGAAGTAAAAAGTGAAAAATAATTGATTAAAATAATAAAGCACTTAAATTATAGTTTTCCAACATAATATAAGCTGCGGTTGATTTATTAATAAAATTTGTAAGTATTTATAAGCTATATTTTTATATTATTAAAGTATGAAAATATCAAGACTAATAATATCAACATATATAATTTTGACTTCAATAATGACAATGTGATATTAAATAAAACATCAAATCGAATATTTTATAAAAATAATACAGAATAAATACCTATTTAACCAGCTTAAACAATGTTATTTTTTTACTTTATAGAGTAACATTTTATTATTGTAAATACATTTTCTTGTCCTTGTTTTTTTGTTTCAATAGTCTCTTTATTTGCTCTACAAAAACAAAAATGTCTAAATTATAATCATTTAAAAGCGTTGAATAGTTATTAGCAATTTATTATAATAACAACAACAGCAAAGAAGGAAAGAAGGTTTCCGGAACTTAAGGACAACAACAATTAGAAACATGCGAAGCGAAGGACATTAACTGTGAGAGTTACCCCATGAGGACCTCGTGAGATCCCGCATCCCACCGCTCTCCTCACCTGACGAAGAAGAAGAAGAAGAAGAAGACAACAGCCTGACGTGATTATTGAAATCAATGGTCACAATTTTTTAAATCACCGCGACATTTTTCGTTGGGTTATTTGATGGCGTTGAAAATTTCAACGTATATATTTAGTATACACACAAACAAAATAATGACTCCATTTTTATTTGATCAAAATTATATATTATGATATAAGTTTTAAAGATTTTAGTATTTAGTTTCCTTTTTCATTTCGTTTCGTTTCGTTTTCTTAGATTTGTTTTATAGAAATGATTTTTCTATCCATTTCATATGAAAAGAGAACGTTTAATGTTTATACGAGTCCTTGTTCCAAATTTCAGCTTTTCTCTATGAAAATATTATTTTTTCATAATTAGCATACCACAAAGATTATTGACAATAATTGATGTATTGAATGATAACAATATTCTTTTTTTGTATTGATTATTTTTCCTATGTGAATTGATATTGATTATTACCATCCACGATTGAACCAGATAATAGTTATCTCAAACTAATTTTTACCACAATCGCACCGTCATGATGAAACAAGGCTTCCTCATAGCTGTTCTAGCTTATGGGGCTTTCTTCAGTTGGAGCTATGTGAATGCAAAGTGCATCGTCTTTGCCCTTGCCCAGTTCCATAAGAACCATACAACTGTTTACTGGAGCGAAGGCAACTACGCCGATGAAAAATTGAGAGTTACCTTCCACCCAGAAAGAGCAAGTGACATCGCTTCGGTCCACATAGTCCATGGGATTCGATTCGCTAAACAATTGGTGCACCTCTTTGAGAATTATTCATTTGAAACTGACGATGATACTGTGTCGTGTGGCTTCGCGATTGATCTTCACGTTGGTACAATGCACCCCAAGAAGGTAGATAAGATTAAGGGGGTTCTATACTCGAGCCGTTTTGTGACAATCGTCAATATCAACACCATTCGCCGACCTCTGAGTAAGTATTCGCGCTTGCTGTACTCATATTTGGCAGACAGTTTTTACTCCAACGAGACCTCCTTGGCTATGATTCAAGCTCCGGTTATCTCCTGGATTGATAGCGCGTTCACCTTTACTTTGACAACAAATATTGAGACAGCTTTTGCAAGCAAGACTAAAGTCAAGACCAGCATCAACGATACAAGAGTATATTTCACAAAAGAACAAATCAAAGCACTTGAATTTAATGAAATGCTCGCTAGCAATGATAAGGGCTATTATCACACAATTGATCTGGATGAAACGGTAGATCAGATGGCAAACGCTTCTGGATGCAACGCTGAACGATTGGGGCTTTGTCAATTTCCCTGCACCTTCGGCGCTGCCTATATCTCTGGTAAAGAAGGAGCAGGTGATGGACAAGCGTTCAATTGTTATCGAAGCAACACGGTTATGGTGCCGACTCGGTTTGCACACTCGCGTACCAGCAAGCTAGAAGTTTGGCGAAATCTGTGTCAGAGTGGAATCCATGATGCCTTAAAAACGTTGAATAAACAATTTCCCCGGTCCTACATCTTTCAAAAATACCGTACGAGCAAAATCTTTTTTTATCTGGTAATAGAGCCCCTACCTTTAAAAATGAGATGGAAAGAAGAAGGTCCAAAGACATTGGCTCAGTTGCACGAGATGTGTGCCGAGTTGATGCAACACGAGGAGCACAACTATTCCATTTTTGTGGTGTGTCTCAAGATCATTATGATGCGTTACATTGGCTATCAAGATGATACCTATGTCGTGCTCTATGAACCTAGGCAGTGGATTGTGGGATATCAAATGGCCGCTGCAATCCAGGTGAGCTATAATTAGAAGTTAAAAGGCGCTAAAAATGGTTGCACAGTCAAATAAATTGTGTAGTTGATGAAAAGTACACAAATACATTGTGCATTGTGAAACATATTATAAGCGCTATAATTATTGTTCGGGGAGATACTACATACATAAATACATGCTTATACTTTAGTATCTTCCAATCCAAGATTAAACAATATTTAGTTGCCCAACCATGCAAATGAAAGAGTCAGATATGTCAACAGTAGTAATAAAGAACTATTCTCTGTTAAACAAAGCAATGTACAATAAGTATCTATATCAGCCATATTATGTCATTGCTAAACATATCATAAGGATTATTAAATAGTTTAACAAAAGCAGGATCGTAGATATTTCCAGTTACCTTGTAGAACTGTTTGGCATAAAAAATTGAAGTGAGTTATATATTTCTGTTCAAAATCATATAGGTTTGCATTCTGAACGATGCGATATAACCTCAATTATTATTGCAGGATTATGTTTTTAATAAGTTGGATTTATTGCTTGCCTACCTTTTTTGGTTTATATTTAAATGAAACCAAAAGTTTAAAATTTTTTTTTTTTCCCTAAAAACCAAAACGAAATAAAAATACATGAGCCAAAAAACTACTGCAATTAAATTTCCTACAAAAGTGCCAAAGTCATTTTGGCTGTCAAAGTTGGACTCTATATGGCATTTATTTTATGTAGAAATGCCGAACAGATATTATCACTTGATGGCATTATTGGATGCAAATGATTATTGCTTTCTAAGGACTAAGCGATATTATTCATTCCTATACTTTATTTCAGATGTTTGAAAGCAAGGAGAAGATGCCAACTTCTTCGCACAACAATAGCCTAAAAGCAGTTTTAATTGTGGTATTTTTTGGAGTTGGAATCCTCGTCCTATCACTGGTTACCTTGACAGTACTCCATTTCAAAATGAGGCGTCACAACCGAAAGATCTTGACGGAGTATGCAACACGTAAAATAATCTCTTTTATCTCATGATCATTAATTAAAGTAGTGTCAAGTAACGATAAGATATTTTAGTGACAAATTAATATGTCCAAAAGCATGTAAATGGATATGCGAATAATTTTCATGAATATATTATGAAAAATATATCAATATTACTTTATACCGTTTATATATTATACTACGTAATAATATTAATATACATATAATTTCTATATTATAATATATAGATTTAATATCTATTTAATAAATGAGCCGTTCTTAGAATTTATGCTACTTTTTCTAAATTCCCATAAAATATAATATATATCCCATTCTATGATATATCCTATGTCAAATAGAATGATTCTTAAAATAATTTGTTTCCTAGATCGACAAATCAAGAATCGATTCTATTGATATTTTATTAGCAGACATTGCCATACATTGTCAGATTTTTTACCAAACATGAAAGAAAGTAAATTAATTTTTATTTTGAGGATAAGATAATTTTTATTTTGAGGATATGATAATTTATAATCAGGTTGAAATGTCTACCTTTCAATTGTTTAGTTAAAATAAATTTATACTAGTGGTTTATTAAATTCTATATATTTTATGATTATTAATAAATTATATAATACAACATTCAAGAAACGTTTTATATCGAATTTCTAAATCCTAATAAAATAATACATTTTTGAAAAAGATTAAGAAAAAGTTATATTTGTTTCAAATTTCATCAATAACATTTCTGTATACTCTATAATTTTAAGGAATGATTTTTTGATTTAAGAAAACACCAACTTAACATAAGTCAAATGTTTTTAATTTCAAATCAAATGAACTTAAACAGTATTAAATAAAGATATTGAATCTCTTGGATTCACTGTCGTGTCTAAAATATAATTGGAACATAGCTATAAACAGTTTAAACAGAAGATATCAACAGTGTGATGTAAACTTCTCATGTTTACCCAGATTGGTAGGTATACAATTTGGACAATTTACAATTATTTAGAATAATTATTTAAATAAATTATGGAATCCACTTAGATGGATTTATTCAAAAATTAAATTACATTATTGGCGATTATGTAGGAATGTAATAAGACACTATTTATATTTAAATGATGAATATATTATGAAATCGTTCTAAAAAAGGCCTCCTATTTCGTTGGTCAAAATGTAAATATTTTTTAAGAGACCTCAGCTCTATATTGAAAGTTCTTTTTTTATTCAGAGAACCCAAATGAAGATAAGGAAGGTCAGAAGCAATTGGAAAATCTCCCTCTACGATCCTTTAGCCTCTACACGACAGACACCTCCAACCTTGAGCCTTCAAAGTAGGCCACCGGAAACTAGGTTTGGACGCTTTCATCTAAAGATAATTAGATTAAGACAAGATATAGCAGTCAAAGTTTAAATTACATTAATGTGGAAAATTCCGTTTTTGTAGATTACTAATCCATGCTAATTATATTAAATGGTAATAATTGAAATATTATTAAAATTTATTTGTATATTCTTAATTCTTTAAAAAGACAAACATCATATTTTTACTACTCAATAAATTATTCAGTAGGTAATAATAAAAACAATTTATACAATTTTTACTCTTTTTTTTGGCATCGATTTAGCAATATTATTGTCTTTTATACTGTCATATTTTGTCACTAATCTAATTATCTTTATGACATCAAACGACGTAGGTATTGATTTTGTTTGCTCCTCAAAGATGTGTGAGACAACTCGAACAGTGTATTTTGGTTACCTAGGATGCATACTAGGTATAGTACAACTTACCATTTCTTACTATTCTTGCTGGTTTGTAATAACTCTATTTATACATGCATATTTAAAAAGTGATAGATATTCAATGTCTTCTAAAAATGGCAAATATTACAAAATTGTTTTTTTGTATCGGACTATGGTTCATTTTCCAACGACCTAAATATATATTTATATATTCACGAAAAATAATCAGTGTGTTATTATGCCTACTATATCTTACACGACTATATTTAATAATATGTATATTATATAATCACTTCTATTGGTCACCAGGTTGAAAGCCATAAAAGTAATTTAAAATACAAAGCTGCATATTTTAAATGAATAATCTAGTGTTTCATTAATCAGATTATATACTATACAGGCACGTAGGAAGATTTTAAAGGCAGAGGGGAGGGCATAGAGTTGAGGGGGTGCCATAGGGATTTAGGGGGATTTGAGTGCTCAAAAAACCTTTACTGAAATCGGCCACTCCCAAACAATTGCCAAATAGGCAGACAAACAAGATTCTTCACTGTGTCACATATAAAAAAGCATCAAACATAATAAATCAAATAAAAGAAGTACAATTCAAATATTTCTAAAGTTTCTAACAGCAAAAATTTAGATTGGCAATAAATCAATTAGCTCTTGGTAATAGCTCATCGGTAATAAGTAATAGTACATAATAAAAACACAATCATAATATATAAATAGTTGACTAAAATTGCTTAAATATTAATTGCATTCGATAAAGTGAATTCAGGCAGGAATTAGGTAAAATGTTATTCTCAACCGACACTAAAAATGTTTATTTTCTGCGTGTTTTTATTTATTATCAGAATTTTGCCTGATAATTTTTGGGGGGCCACTCTGCTATTTGCCTCCCCCCCCTCTTTCTACGTCTATGCTATACAATAGGCCACTTCACAATTGGTTTGAGATTAGGTTTGGTTTAGAGTTAGCATGAAGCATTCATTTGAATCGACGGGCATTTAGCAATCCAAAAATCACTTAAAAATATATATTTGTGAAGCTTAAATATTGACATAATTCAATCGAAAGTGTGAAGTCGTTTTCTAAACCGTTTACAATTTCAAATATCCATTACCGTACCCTGTGAGTCATCACATTTTACTATAGTTCATATAGTATACCTACGAACACATAAAATCGAATAAAATGTGTTCCCCCCTCTGTACGCAGTACGAAAATTTAAGAACAAATATGCGAATTTATTTTTGAAAATGGCCATTAATATATAATTAGTCAATTAAAACGTTAATGAATTATTCTACAGAATAGGATTGAAGTATTCAGAATTCAAGACCCATATATTCATAAATACGAGGATCAAAAATGCATGTGTCACGTGCAAAATTTAATAGAATAAAATAATAATGTTAAAAATTCCTTTGTGCTGAGGCATAAAATTTATAAATTCAATTAGTAGCATGTCCATGTCAAGAGAATCAAACAATTCTTTGTGAACATGCGTTGTCATACAGTGATTTAAGACATGATTTTTTTCGCCGCAAAGAACTGAAACATCGCTCACTTTGAGTATTTGTTGATGGCAACACAAGTAAGAGTTTTACTACTTCAATGCATTGTGAATATCATGCTTCGCTTGCCTTTACTCATTTTTTAAAAATGGGATATCACAGATGACACGGAATCAAAACAAAGACCATCGAATTTCAAATGAAGAAGCTCACTCTCAATTGTATCCACATCACATGTTTAAAAAAAATTGGCAACCGTTTCAATAGATTCTCTGCTGTTCTCTGTCAGAACAACGTCTTCCAAAGAAGAAATGATCCTATAAGCTGGTTTGTCGAACCTGTCTTTAATGGCTTCAATAAAATTGTTAAGACAGTTGAAATATATCACCCGGTAGAAGACCTTTACATCTGAGTGAAATGTCGGTTCGCCATGTCCAACTTCAAAACGGGTTGTTTTTTCCTATTATGGGGTAGAAATGCATCATCAACAGAAAGGGAGTTCTTCGTCATATTATGGACCTTGTTCAAAAAAACAATTCGAATCTTGATTCTTCTCGCCATTTCGGGAGGCTCGAAATTGTTTGACGTGCTATTTCCTGACCATCTGATGTATTCAGTGTTGTTAATCGAAGAGTTCGGATTAAATTGTCTGTATGCCCAAATGTCAAAATTCCAAGATGGAGACAATAAAAAAATTGAAGGTCCTCCATTTTGCCTGAACACCAATAATGCGTGCCTTGATTTCGGTGTCCATCGTCTCTTTAATAGATGCTTCCCATGAAATTTGTAATTCGTTGTAATTTTCAGAGATTTAGGAGAATGTTTTAGCTTTCATTGTCCAACGTGTAGGACACAGCACACGAACACCAGGGGAGGTGTTTAAAGAGTTCTTCTTGATATTTTCAAATGTTCTTTTCCGTTTAGGTGAAAAATTGATGAGTTTTGTGACCTGTATGTTATCTCGAGGAGGGATTTCATGGAATCACAACGCTTGACCATATCACTATACAGGCCAATTATAAAGCATGACCATAGCAGTGCGTATATATGTGTATCTAGGTTCCAGTACGCATATTTGCTGAGCAACCCTTTTATTTTTTCCGGACATATTGGCAACGCCATCACCATACTGACCCCTGGCATCAGACAGTGGAAGATTGAGACGTAATAAAGTATCCCTTATGGCGGCAACAAATGCATCAGATTTCAATGAAGTTAGCTCATACAGGCCAATAAAATCCTAACTTACTTTAAGATTATCGTTGACCCAACGCAAAAACAATAGTAAAAACTAGTAGATTCATCTAACTAGAAGCAACTATAGTTCTTCACTCATTATTGTGAAATATTTTTCTCGTATAGAGTCTGCAATTTTCCTGATGATTAAGTTGGAAAACAACTGCAGAATTTCATTTTGTATAGTGGGTGAAGTATATTTCAATTGCTTTCTTGAATCCCATTGTTTCAAATTGGGGTCATCAATACTTCGCGATAAAAGTTACTGGTTAAAATTAGAGGCTACTGCAGCCTGGTCCTCTTTCGCCCAAGTCCCTCGTAGGGACAATCCTTACCTGGCAAGAAATTTGATATTCTGAAATATCTTTCGTAAAATGCAACGATTAGACTTTTTTGCAGTTTTATGATACTCGAATAAGACTTCGCCAATTAATATCTCGCTTCTTAGTGTCATAAATTTCGATAACAGCACGGTGTGTTTCTGTGTAACTGTGACTATTGAATTTTTCAATAGCATCTTTCCAATCACGAAATCTTAAACCAGTTAACATAGTTTGTTTCTTATGGAACTGGTGCAGTTGTCCAGATATTTCAGCTCGATAGCAGTCAAAGCAAAATACTTTTTTTCAGCGACTGCCTCATAATGTATCCATGGCCAACTTTGACACCATTGTGGTTGAAATTTTCGATTAATTTTTCCACTTTTGAAACGGGGAATTCACTGCCATAGGGAGGAGTATTGTTTTAAAATAAATGTATCATATACCTACTATATGTTTCACTTTATGCATTAGTTGCAACTTTTAAGTAGATGGTTTAAGCGCCAAAAGTCAAAAGTCAAAATTTTCAGAGGCTCAAGCCCCTAACCCCCCTCCCCCCCCCCCCACTCCTAACCCGACAGAGCCTACGGCCCTGTAACATGATGTTTGAAAAGTTTTTAAAAGAGCCAACCTTATTTTTATTTCGTTCTTCCCAAACAGATAGTTAGCTGTCTATTTTACTCTAAAAATGAGCTATTTATAACTTGTTAGATAGGAAAATATATTTATTAATTTATTTCTTATATTATAATTCTTGCCAGCAAAACGAGGTCCAAAATTGGTTCCGCTATTTTTTGTTTATTTCACATCTAGGTCATTAAAAATATAATTTAATATCTTTGGGCTAGCCTGTTTTAGCCAAATAAATCAATAGCAAAACACTTTTAAAAAACGCGACGCGCGATGACTTGCGCGAAGCACTGATTACGTGGGTGGTTTCAGATTTTAATTTGACTGTGTACTTTTTAAATTTAAACTGTTTAAAACACATACATCAATTTACAAAATTGCGTACGTATACGTATTTCAGTGTAGCCCTCCCCCCCCTCCCCCTGTACGCAGCTGTACGCATTTCAGTATACCCCCCCCCTTCGATGCGTCGTACTATATGAATGGCCGGCCCACTAAGCAAAGTGACATTTTTAAACCATTTAAACCTTTTAAACCTGCTAATTTATCCATAGCACTATAAACTTAAATGTCTCCATACTCTAACTAAGACAAATTGTCTAATTAACTAGTGGATAAACACTTTTTAAAACCAAATTGACTTTGTGCCGATGGTTTAGATTACGGAGATTAATAAAGTTAGTTGTATGGCGAATGGCTTCAATTTTTTAGATTTACAGATTAGGTACAAATGTCTACGAAAGCTAATTGTACGTGTTTGTGGTATACAAATGTGTCTGTCATACGAATAAATTTCTTTCGGTCTCCCTAGATGTTCCTCAATATATTCATTATTGAAGTTGCATCAAATATATCGATTTATTTTTTAAATAATACTCTATACTCAATTATTTAAACAAAAATTGTCGCAAACATAAAAGCCAAGAAATGAGCTCCTCAAAAGCAAAGAGCAACAATTTTATTAATAATATGAAGTAGAGCTATTAAAGAAATTTATATAAAAATGCGCCAAAATTTAATTGTTACAATGCTTGCTGTTTAAAATGCATAAACATAAATAGATCGAAAAGAAACATTGATAGAACGTATAAAATTCATTAAAATATGACAACAAAATTTTTGAAAAAATTCTTGGCAATGGAACATTTTTACAGAAGTAATGAAACCCACATTAATAGAAAAGTTATTGATTTAAGTAAGCCAATTAATTTGAAATGATAAAAATGATATAATATTCATACGAAGACGTTTAAATATTAATAATATAGCATTACTACTAATATTTTAGGCAACAATGTATACCTTTTGAGGGCGCCCGAATAAATTTATACATTGTTGCCCAGAAAATATTAGTAGTTATAATATTGTGTTTATTTTTTCATTCTACAATTTCAGGGCAACAA
>JAYRBW010102002.1:0-19384 GCA_036023295.1 Invenusta paracnida
ACCCGGACATTTAGGAAAGGAACCGACTGATTACAATCCTCTTATTCCATGGCGAATTTGATGAAATTTTCGATGGAATTTATGTGAGAAAAGAAATCTTCTAACTGGTTTTTTGGTAGCATCACGCATGTATCGTCTACATACTTTTCCAGAATCTGACGTTGAAAGTCTGGTTGTTGAGGAGTTGAGAATTTTTCTTCTAGGTGTTCCATAACAATGTTCGCCACTATCGATCACACTTAGAAGAAAAAATCCAAAACAACCAGACTTTTGACGTCGGTTATATTTAGAGTCTTACTATATAACCACTAATCTACAAAGCATGAACAAGCGTCGTGATTCTACAGTACCTTCTACTTATAAAAATATCTTTCATTCAAGAGAACACTAATCCGATTGTTATCGAACATTTGTATATACTTGTATTGTCGTAGGTATAATAACTGCAATATGTTAATTGTTGTTTCACTATGTGTACGTGTGGTTGCCTCTGTAGAAGATTTTCTTATTAAACCGAAAATTCAGGCGTAAGAAATAATTTCGTGTTGTGGAGCCTTTATTTTTTAATTTATTTCATGCCAACACAAAATATTCACCGGACAAATATATATTGTATATATCCCGGCCAGGCATTACCCTGGATATATTATTATTAATAGTAGGATTAGCAACATACATAACATTTAATATACATTCAGTTATGCTGTATTTACTTTACTTTCATATATTCGATAGAGATATATTATATTATGTTCCAGAGACTCGTTGCATCTTCGTCACCATTAAAATTAAAATTATGAGTATACATTTGAATGTGAACTACAATACATCTCTTCTATCTAAATATTTAATATATGAATTTAAGATATATTAATTGTTCATGGGAATATATGTTCTCAGCTATTAATCAGTCAGAACAGCAATATATGTAAGACTATACTTTATGCATCTCAATGGAGGGATTTTTAACCTTCAGCTTGTTTAATATATGTATACCAAGTTAGGTTTCATTCTAATGGTAAAATATTGTGGAATATTATGACTACGTTAGATTCTTTATTTATTAGTTTATATAAAATAATAGGCAGTATATTATATAAGACATATAATACAATTTTAAAGATTGTGTTTTTAAATAATATAACCGAAATAATTGAATAGCCTATATAAGGTGACACAAATTGGCTCACAAAAGAACAATCATCTGACTTTCAACGGCATTTTCTTAAAGTGAGTATGTAGAATTACATTGTTTGAACTACTATTCTATATTAATTATTATAATTATTATATATTAGGTAAATAGTTATAGTAAATTCCTTTTCCGATACGCAGAAGTTTTATTAATATACTAAGCTTAAAATAGAATTCAGCGATTTCAGCTCATTCGACGCTATTAAAGATTTTAAAAATACACAAAAAACGTTCAGTGTCGAAACCGTAATTTTAAATCTAACACCATCAGGGCGTATTCAGACGTAATAGCATTTAATTCGAATTATGTCAAATTCAGTCTATTACGAAATGAAGTAAGTGCTTCAAATTCAGAACAGTGACAGACACGCATAATTAACTTTAATTTATAAATATATACCTAATTAATTCAGAAATATTTTTTCTAGAATAATTAGAAAAACCACATTTAAACCCGTTTCATTTATTAATAATATATTCCTGAAATGTGATATTCCTGTAAATAATAAGTATTGAAGTATTGAAGATGAAAAACATTGTATATATATGTATGTTTATTATTGAAGCCTAGTTCGAATTACGTGGGTTAGAATTGCAAAATTTAAGAAATCTAATAAGTTAAAAGTTGTAAGTATTAGTGTCCAACTCTCTCATTAAATAATTTAATGAGAATAATCTACATTTAGTAGTAGAAAATCATCATTATATATGTTTTAGTATATGTTGTTTTATGCCTATATTAATAATATTAAGTAATATATTTTATCTATTTCGTAATTATATATTTTCGACATAACAGACAGCTTTATTTTTATGAAGAAATATATAAGTCTTTCTAAGTCTATAATATCGAACATGTCTCATAAAAGGAATGTTAATCATAACTGGCATATTATTGTTTACTTATACTTGGGAAAAATACTTGGACTTAGAAAAGGGTAGCTATACAAAATAACATAATTAGAATAAATATAAAAGTATGCAGCAAACAATTAATTTTGAATTTGAAATGTATAGTTAAAACATTTTTTAAATGTTATGCAGCATATATGTATGTGGATGCTCTATATATTTAACTATTTTTACCGACGAACGTTGTGTACATGCATTAAATTAACACACTTGCAGTGCTTATTCAGCTTAATTATTTAACAATCTATCAATATATGCAAAGTACATTCTTACATATTATGCATATATATATAAATTGTGATAAATGTAGTGCTTTAAAGAATTCGTTTGCACTGAAAATCTATTATATCACTGTGGCAATCGTATACAATCATGTACCTGCAAATTGTCAATTCCTAGAGCTTAAAGAATACTGGTAAATGTTTAGTACAACTAAGAAAATTATTTTGTAATATTGAAGAGTATTTGAATGAATAAAATAAAAATAAACAGAAGATAAAACAGTATTTTCTAAAATAGTATTTTAAACTCTAAATTAAAAACATAGAAATACTGATTCAATAAGAAAATGAACAAGGTATGTTCGCATATAACTGCTTAGCTTTTGCTATACTCTCAATATTTTTTTAGATTAGTTAAATATTTCACAAGCCGATAAACTCCTTTAAGAATTATGTGGGATGATTTTAGGAAAAGTAGCACAGTTTTAAATAAAATAATTTTAAAATGTGAATTTTGGACGATAAGTGGTGCGGTAGACTATGCATAATTAATGTTGCCCCTTATAATTCTAACTAATCCAAGGATTATCACTTGTTTTAGAAAGTCAGGGTTTTATCCATAAATAAAAAATTCATTTGAATTTGTTTCAATGCAATGCAATCACATGTTCCAGATCTTTGGAATAGAAGCTGTAATTTCCTTGGAGCTTAATATCAAAATAGGAGATACATTTTAATCTATGGAATTTTTATAACAAACACGTGGATTAAAATATACATATATTAAACCAAACGAGACATATTTGTTTCAAAAATTCAGATGTTTGATTTCAACAGTCAAGTAGATACCTACATAGTTTAGTTGTTAAAATGTAAATTTATACAAGCATGTTTTTCTATGTATTCGTTAATCACGTTCCATTTAATTAATTAAAAGTATACTAAAATTTATTATTTAAATAATATTCATGGATTAAACCAAAATCACCAGTTAATTGTTTTATTTTAACAATGGGAAATAAAATTGCGTTAATCCACACATCTGTAACCATGGCAATCTATGTATACATAATTGATTATAATAATTTGGAAGGCATATATTTTCTTATCCTTGATAACTTACGTCGTCAATATTCTTTCTAACCTGTGTTATGTGATAATTATAACACAAACGATTGCCCCATCCTTAACTTGTCCACGGTCTCGTTTTATCTCTAAAACTATTAATTTCATTATCATTTATCTTGGACAATAAAGCCTCAATTAGCATAAAAGAAAATATAAGTATGCCTATCCTGATAAATGCTATTTCATGTATGCCTAAACTTATCAAATATTACTTGCTGTATATTAATAAGTGGCTGTGACATTTATAGTTCATTTATTTAAAAAATTGCCAGGCGTCAACAATATAATTAGTAAATTTTTTGTTTTTGTGAAGTTTTATGATTAAAGGGCCAATTGTTGAAACTAGAAAATAAAAGTTTTTCATGTATGTATACTTATCAACTAGAATAAATCTAAAAAAATATAATTTATTTTACTACTCTTGGTGTCCTAATATTACCTGTACGTACGGTTATTGTGACTGCGTTTAAATTATTAAAAATCTATATTGCAGTAGAAATGGATACCATACCTACAAGATGTTGTACCATCACATTTTTTAAATATGTAATTATATAATTTATCATTATCTTTTAAATATAATTAATAAGTATTATACACATATTTTCAAATAATCTACTTTACTCTTTTGAATTGAAAAAATTCTTATACAAACGCATTATTAATTCCAAAATATATATATATATATATTTAAACAAATTTAAAACAAATAAAAATATCTATAGAAATATTTTTAATGGTATATATACGTAACAAATAAATAATAATAGTCAAAGTTCATAGTTTTCTTAATTTCTTAATTTTAATAAATAAAATTGTAACAGAGATGACGGGATTTAAAAAATTTAAATTAAGCAAAAAATAATTTAACGCGGGAATCTTCAAGATTTCCTACAATAGAAAAGGTTTGAAAATAGTTTAAACATTACTAGAATTATATTACCGAATACCTAGACTACTGTAATACTTATATTAGTGAATAACCGTAGACGGCAGACATTCATTAGGAAATTCACTTTTTCATTTCATAGTGTTATAAATCACATTATTAAATTTATAATATTATTGATATTTAAATATTCTTTAAACTATTTTACAAAAAAGCATGTCATATCTTTATATTTCATATATGTATAGTCGGTTTCATGCCTTCTGACATTTAGTTACACTCCAATAATGTTATAAATACAATTTTATAGTATTAATTCTCAATATCTGTGAAATTCGGTTCGATTAAAATAGTATTAATGTTTTAAAAGTGGTTATATTTTGTCGCACATACCTAATTGGATTTTAATTGTGAGCATTTTCTTTTATTCCTTTCTTATGGAAATTAATTAAACTATTTCAAATAGAAAAAATTGCGTTTTCACCTTTAAAATAGCAATATCGAAGTGCAACCATACCAACATACAGCTCTAGTGGTATGTTCGGATTTAAATGATTGTTTAAAATTGATTTATAAATATTTCACTTTAGCATAAAATAGCTGATATTTAACTAGGTATTGATATTTGATAAATAAGATTTAAACCTAAAGCAATATTATGGCATTTTTGAGTTCTTAACTTAATTTGTTAATTTTAAATGGAAATGGGAAATGAAGATATGTATGATTTTACCGATAAATCCGACATATAATGTTTACAATTGAAGGGTATCTTTTGAGTTGAATTAATGATGTAATATGTATCATTGACAACAACCATAACATGCCGGAATGCAAGGAGCTAAAAATCCAATTAATCTTGTATATTGACCATTTCTTGTATTTTAGATAAATTCAAGTTTGATTGATCTTTCCAAAACTGACAGACAGGATACACGATTTTAAACCGATTCCACTAAATTATCTGTAACACAATTTGCGTGTCAAAAAACTACCTCATCTCATGTATAAATGGTGACAGTGAACAATGTTGATATATATAATTAATTTTTAAGATATGTAACGTAAACAATCTTTTCAGAATGAATATATGGACTAGGTATAGCATATCCATACAGTGCTTTTCAAAATGCATCCATATTCTCTCCCATACCTTGCCTATACTATTAATTGTTCATTGGACTAGAGTCTTAATAAAGACTTGGAATATCGGTAAAATTATACGTATTTAGACAAATCGGTATAAATAAAACTTTCAAAACAGCTTATTGCGCCTACCATATTATCAATGGAACGATTAATGTATGTATTATAATGAACTAAATATATCTTAGATTTCAATTTTTAATTTTGAGGTTAACGAAAAAAGTGTCATATACAAGCCTGATAACTAAAATTTAAAAAAATCTTCATGCACTCACAATGAAGAGCACATGTCTACCTCTCAAAATTTTCAATCATCATCTGCGTCCCATTTGTGCATATTTTGTGCAATTCAGAAATTTAGGTATAACATGTGGTTTTAAGTACAACATTAAAGTGGCTCCATACAAATCGCACATATCTGCCAAGATGCATGAAGATGTTTAGTAAAATGTTATACTTTCTAACAAATTCATCTATGCGTCAGTGTAAATACATAAAAGGCAAAGGTAAAATCCAACTATTTTATGTCCTTAATAGATCATGGTCTCATCAGGCTTTTTCCATGTCAAAGGTTATTAACCCATTTCTGGTCATTTCCGAAACGTCGAAGACGATCAATTTGACATTTACAGCAAGAGAAGTATGGTAGCCATATCCCTTTGTTGCGTATTTAATGTTTCGAATTTGTCTTTGACTTTGCTTTAACAGAATATATTCTTAGACACTTAGCCACAATTTCTGAGTTCTTTAACTAGTTTTATGGGATATAGTGAAGAGAGTGTAGAAATGCAAAACTAGTCGTTCGTATTTTGCAAGAAAAGCGGAATTCTACTCAAAGACAATGACCAAATATTTAATGCAGCAGTTTAACTTGATAAAAACGAACAAAGTAATAATGTCCAAACCTTACTCAATAATTCGGATGAGTCACTGAATAACCAAGAAAGCCGATGTAGTAAATGAATGGTGCGGTTAAACATTACTGAACTCACTGATCGGCTAATCAATCCATTAATCCGGTTATATTCATACACGATTCCTGAGTATCTTGATGATCCCATACCTGTGAATTTCAATTAACAAAGTGTACCCATGCTATTTTCCAAATAATGACTAAATTGATGCAGAACTTTCCAACTTGCAGTATTCTATCAAAAACTGTGTGACAAAATGCAGTGATATGCGTGATGCGTAAAATGCTCTTTTCAAATTTGTTTTTTGTCAAAACATATTTCATAATGACCCAGCCTCTGTGAAGAGAACTTTTAATGAATTAAGACGCTTTAAGTTCAATGTGCGCAATACATTGAAAAATGAACATTTTACTGAATTAGATCGCCTATATTTGTACAGATATATTCATACTAGCATAAAGAAATTTATTATAGAGACTTTGATAGAGTAGTTTAAAGATAGCTAATGCATTTATAAGACTTTGAATAACAATTAACCCAGTTTATACCCTGATAATTTTAACTTTGCTTATAAACCCAATATTTTGCATACAATTGTAAATTATCTTATGCTATTGTTGTTGTTATTCTATCTAATTTCCATTCTGTTTTGTATGAACTCCAGTTATAAATTTAATTATGTATTTGTTTACACTAATAAACACTTGCATTGACCTATATAATATATACGTATAAATATACGTATATAGTATAATATACGTATATATAATTGAAATATATAATTTTTTTTTTAGAAACACTTATATGTTTAGATGTTATATTTATCTACAGGATAATTATGATTGCCTTTTACTATGTATTATCTGTTATTATGAATATGTCTATTTGATTAGTTAATTAAAAAGGTGCTGACATTTTTAAGATAATGCAATTAGTAAAATAAAATTTAAGTATGTACATTCCCTAATTTTCGGATAGTGTGCCATATCAATAAAAGTTCCCTCGGGTGTTCTTGAAAAATGTTCTTCTTTGTTAGTAAGATGTCACGATTTTATTAATATAGCCAGTAATTACCATATTACAATTGAATTGACCTAAAGCAACGAAATATGGCTAATTTGTTACAATTAATATATTTCAATATTTTGTAATAGGACAATGAAAATAATTAAAAAGTTGCAAACTATATTTTCTGAAAATTATCGAGCTCTTTTTGTTAATTTAGATATGACAGCAAAAATCCGAGAGAAGGAGTGGAATCACCATCCACCCTGGTATAAAAGATAAGATCAGAGAAAATCGCTCTTTTGAATACTTTTTTTATGCTACTAATGTTACTCCCCTTTTTGGTAAATATAATACGTAATTTTGCTATTTATGTCTTCTAATTTACATAATACATATTATCAGGTATTTTTATCTTCAATTCTACTTAATTCCAAGCGATTGTAATTGAAATACACGCGTATTTCTCTCATTTTGGGGCATAGCTAATATTTTATTTATACATATGTATATTCTTTAGTATCACGATGAAAGAGAATGAGAATATATATGTGTATTTTATGTTGAAATCTGGCATGAAGAGGAATAAGGAAGTATACTTTTTGAAGGACGGTATGCGCAGTTTTATCTCATCAATTTAAAAGCAAAGTGTCAAAAAATAAATAGCTGCAATATTTTATTCTTATGTAGGTTTACTAATTATTTTAATGAATTTCTATTTCTATTGTTGTTTTAATATTAATAATCTATGACATATATAGATCCTACTAAATGCAATATGTTTATTCTAGTAATATCCCCAACTTTTTAATTTATGATTTTTGTAATGCTTATATCATTGACATTGATATTGTAAACATATACGCAATACGCAATACGTAGCGGAACATATCATAAAATAAATGTTTCAATGTTTCTATATATATTTTGTGTGTAGATTATCCTATTAAAAACATATTATGCAAATTGTATATGTATGTACATATACGGTTATCTTTTGTGTGGTCTTGAACAAAAATTATATTTACAATTTTATATAAATTAGACATAGCAATCAAATTATGTGTTTTTGACTATTGTTTTAAATTTTTTTAATATTAGGATATTTTTATTTATTTATCCATATTTATTTTATTTCTTCATATTTAAAAGCTAAATTAGCACATGTTTTCCTTTTACAGTATTTTCTGAGGCAGGCTACTCTGCCGGTATCTGTAGTTAAGTGCGACCTGAGTTCTTTGGTTTGAGAATTATAGCTATACAAGGAACTTGGTCTTTGGTTGTGTAAATATAGATGTTTAAACTTTATTTGCATTATATGCATTGAGTATTTATCTTAAGAAGAACTAGTTTTCAACATTTAATTTTAATCAACTAATCGCAAAATATTTCTGTTGCTATAAAAATATTTCAAATATTCACATCTCCTAAATTATTAACAAAGACTTCTATATAAACTAAATGAGATTATTAAAATTTTAATAGTGTAATGGTCACATATTCAAAATCAACCCTGCAAAGAGCCACTATGATACTAGGTATTACTAATACTGTGCTTGTGATAATGTATATGTATTGTAGTACATGACTATATATGCTTATATTATACTATATATTAGTTGATCATTTAGAATAAATATGAATGTTACTTTAATAAGCAATGAAACAATGTAAATATATTTTAATATAAATTGATAAATATTTTCAAATAGTTATAATTAACCCCAAAATAAAAATGTTAAGAATTCATATCTAAATGTTAAAAAACAATCAAATAAAACTTTAAATATAAATATCCTATTTAATATAATTAAAGAAAAGATCAATAAATAGTAATTTTGTATGAAAAAAATCTACTCTACGGCTATATATATTTCACAAAGAAAGTTTCCTATTAATAATTAATACTATTAATATCAATCGTTACGTTTAATACACACCGTATAGTAATATTTCATTAGATTTCTTAGAAACAGATGGGTTTTATATTAAGATTAATTCATTCTCTTTAAAGATAAGTATATATTATAGATATACATATACATATATAATGACAACTTTAAAATGTCATATCAATGTAATGGAGATATCAATAAAAACCAAAAACCAAAAATTAATAAATTTTAATATAATTATATTTAGGAAATTATGGTAAGTTAATGAATGGTAAACATGAATTCATGAATGTTTTAATGTACAATATTTATGTTTGATTTTATTTATTTAAAAATGTGTGTCGATGCAATAAATAATGAATTAATAGATACATAGATATAAACAGGTAAAGTTTAAAAGTTTATCAATGGCAATTAATTTTAAATGCTAAGAACATAATGTATCTATCAATCTAATTTATGCTTATATTTAATGATCTAACTGAGAAGTATATGGAGGGTTTAATTCCCTCTCCTTTTATATCATGCATATATACCTATATACATGAATATTCTTTCAAAAAGGTAGCTTGGTTGGCAGAACTCTCAGTCAGCTCTATAATTTACGTAAACTATTGACAGTAAAATTAAAATGTGCACAGTTATATCTTACTAATTATAATGTGTATCTAAGTATTTCCAATTTATAAGCCTATATTCATAAAAATAAGCTTAAATGCATTTAAAAAATTGATTTAATTTTAAAATGCATAAAATTCCTGCTAGTAAAAATTATTAATAAAAATACTAAAAAAATCTAGCATTAAAAATCAAAAATGAATTAAAAATAAATAGTTATCAATATTGAAACAATCAATATTTATTTGAATCATCAAAATTAATGGTTAAAAAAAGTTTTAATAAAATTTGCGAAAATCAATAAAAAATCTACATTGTAACAGTGGTTTCCCCTCAATTCCAATCTAAGATTACATACCCACTTCTTCATATTTCTAAATATATTCAAACATTTTGCAAAAAAAAGATCTTTCAATATTATAGTTCTGTTCCTATTTGTGTAGTCCTAATTACACCATAGAGCAAAAAGGCAGTAATGTACATATACATTCTTGGGACCCTTTTAGAACTTCTATTAAATAAGTTTTCGAAATTGTAATACTTATAACTTAATACTTAATACTTATAAACATAAAAAACAAATCCCCCATATGTTGTCCACATAAAAAACTAGTGTCGCGTTCTGTAGTATCTAGAAGTCCAATCTAGATGTCCATGATGATTAACTATCTTTTAGCACTACTTATTAGAAATTCCACCAACACTGATATTTTAAACCTCTCATGGATATTTATAGAACTAAGGATCTTTTAGTAAACTACGTTTAATTTAGTTCGATAAATTTCACAAACTATTAAATTGAACAACACGGTTAAATATTTTACCTACGTCATGTTAATTCTGATTTTTAATGTGGAGAATGTGGCACGTTATAAGAATGACACTGAAATAATTTTTAAATTCATAACTATTTTTTAATTAATGCATTTTATGTTACACGGTTAAATATATTTTACCTATGTCATGTTAATTCTGATTTTTGGTGTAGAGAATATGGCACGTTATAAAAATGACACTAAAATCATTTTTAAATTCATAACTATTTTTTAACTGATGCATTTTATGTTATACATATATAAGAATATTCGTTTCTATATGACTATGTACGCCAACTTTATAAGTAGTTAAGGCAAATTAATACAAAAACAAAATTAGTATTTAATTTTATTATTAAATGTTATTTCGTTGTGAGAAATGACAGTTAATGCAATGTATTAGATTATCTAAATTCAAAAGATTAAAGTTCCATTAGAATTGTTTCTCTTTATTTTAAAGAAATATTGCTAATTATAGTTAGTTTTTGTATGTTTGTACACTTTATTAATTGATATGTGAAATAGTAATATGTATGAATTCAAATGAATCCAATAAACAAGAATAAATTCAGAAAAATAATTGTTTTTAGGGCTATATCTGACAGTGCAAGGTTCTATTGATTTAAGCGAATGAAATAATGTCCTCCAATAATTGAAATCCACCTCTTGATATTTAAGTTAACGAAGACTCCCTAATAACTTATGTAAATAATGCAGTTTTTTTCTTCACAGAATGCCTTGTCATTTCCTGTCAATGTCGTCATCAGCGCATCACGCTAAATATGAATACCTAAACTTGATACTAAAAGAATGATATCCATAGGATGTTCCCGTCTACATCCTTAAAACGAGTGACAGTATTGAAATCGTATAATATATAGAGTTTCAGGCCGATAGTTTAACTCTGAGGTGACAGTCCCTTTCACGTTGACTGTTTATTAGCACATTTGACATGGTTATAGGAAGCTTTGCAGTTATATTTTAGGTTAAAAAGGAATATATAGTCGTCTAACATGAATGAAAATAATAACTATAATGTTGAATTTTTAATGGAATAATAGGCAGTTATGTAGTTAGTATTTATATGGAGGAAATTGTTAACAATTGAAACATGATATTATTAAGAATAGTTAAAAAAATAATAAAAACATGAGTTGAAATGAAAAAAGCTATTGAAAATTGAGAAATGAATTGTATATCAATAAAGTGATTAATATTTGGCATGAAGACTCGTGTATGTGAGATATAATGATTAATTATATTATCATTATCATTATTGATGATTAAAAATATTCTGTGATATAGCACAATCATTTTAAAATAATATTAAGTACCTGTGTAGATTAGACCATAATTCTTTTCTACTTTTACTTTGTACGAGTGGTTCACACGCGAATTATTTTTATTTATCTGTGTATTAAGTTTTCCACTAAATAATACTTATTTGTTTCAAAAATAGGTAAATCATAAAAGTCATGTCAAGATCCCTGGCGCTGAGTTTTGGATGCGCGGATTTTTTTCTCCACATCTGCATGTTATTAAATCTTTATTAAAAATTTACTTCAAAATTAATTTTTAATGATATTTAAAACACTTACGTGCGCAATTATTATAAAAGTAATAAATTAACTTTTTAATAGTATTTTTTTATAATACTTCAATAGTATACTAATATAGCATCAGCAATATAATATAGTGCTAAAAGCTGACCACAACGATACATTTATTGGAAACATGTTTTTCTAACGAGATAAAACTTCTTTTTTTAAACAAATACTTTAATGCTCATAAAGGCAATTTAGGGAATTTAATAATTAATATAAAATATATTTATTGTTCAATTCTAAATTAATATAAGAAAAATATTCTATAAAATGTAAGCATAATCCATGTTTAAAAAATGGAACCAATATTGGAACCATAAATGATGGTCTAAAATTTAATGTTGATGATAATAATGTGATGTTTCTATAAATTGGATTGAGAAGTATCAATAAAAATAAATGTTTTTTTTTATATTGCTATTGTATTACATATATATCAGTGTATATAAATAAAACGTTAAATGATTAATAAAAACCAAATTTCTTAAACTAAATCTTTGTATTTTTTTTTAAATAGGCGTTTTTACATTTAGCAAATTCATTACAAAAATTTTTAAGTCCATTTTGATTTTATTGCAGACATTTAAAATTAAACATATAGGTATTTAGAAATTTATATTTAGAAAGTAAATTTGATATAAGAACATTTTCGGTGCATCAAAATATTTGCTGTTTCATGAGCGAATTTTGGAAAGTAACTTTTTATTGACTGATGACTATTTTAATTGTTGTCAATTGAACTATATTGCATATCAAATTATGTAGAGAAACACGTTTTCTTTTATTTATATATGTATTTATATGTATATTAACTTACAGCCAAGGTTAGGAAAGTTGCCCATTGACATTGGGTTGTACACCTCTGTTTAAAGAATGGGTAAGTGACAATATACTCACCATTCTATGTTTTTATAATCATTCAAAATCACATTCAAAGATTTTAACAGTTGATTTAGACATAAACACTACATCTACAAATAAATTATTTACAATTTTATGTCTCTTTATGCATCCTTTTTTCGTTTTTTATCTAAATAAAGAAAGGACCACAGTTCGATTAAGAACCGTACATCTTAATATTACAAGCGTAATTGATTTTGCATCCAATATTTATTATCAAATCTACTGATTTTACTTATTTTGATATGAAATTCAGCAAATCGAATGTATTTATTCTGCTATTTAAAATATACATAATAATTGCGAAGCCTAGCGTAAATTTACCGTATAATTGAACAATTCGCAAATCTTATCTAAAATAAGTACATATACATTTTCTAAATTAATTTTATCGTGAATACTAACATTTCGAAATTTTACTAATAAAACATATTTTAAAGAATATATCATAAATAATTATCACAAATTTATCAAACACGTTTTAACACAAGTGAAACATTATTGAATTTTATAATTATTAATACGAATATATACTGAGGTCGTAAAATATATTTAGATGTTTTTTTTTTATATTTTTTATAATTTTATGTAGTTAAAAATATCAGTATCAGTACTTATTACCTACATAGGTACTTCCATTTTATTCTTAGAAATTTAAAAGTATATTTATCAACTTAATCGGCGACACAATTTTCTGATGTTCATATTTATGCCAAAAGTCTAAATACAGATAATTAAAAATAACCTTTAAAGTGATTACATATCTACGTTTATAGGTATTTTCGATATCCTTATTTTTCCCTACACTTGCCATGAAGTAATATAAACAAAAGCCTTTTAAAATATTTGAACGCAGTGTAATTGATATTGTTAAAAAGAGATAGAGATAGAGGTCTCTGAAATAACATATATAGAGGTACTGGGTACAATACTTCTACACACGTCCACTCAGGAAAGAGTGCGCAGATGAAGCACAGTTAGTAGTTAGTACACTAACTTAGAAAAAAGTTAATAAAAAAGTGTGGTGCTTAAAAACTACACCACCAAACCAACTCCATAGTTTCCTCGAGAGGCTGGTAATCTCTAAAAGTCTGTCAATATTGAACCCGACATTTTTAGGAAATGGGGGGAATCTGAATTTTTTTAAGAGAAGCGAGACTGACCCCATCAGTTTAGCATTACCAGGCGTATTACAAAGTCCTAGAAACATGATCTATCAGTTTTATATTATAGAGAAATAAGGGTTTGGTTGAATATGACAAATTAAATAAATATTTTATTGTATGTATGTATAGATAGGCATATAATATATATAATAAATAAACGTTTCATATTACAGGTAATAGTTGTTGATATAGTTGTATAATTAATATACTATGTGTGTAATTTACTGTATATGCACGTATATTAATTACGAAGAAATTAAAAACAATCGGATACAATTACAGGTGAATGTGTCTATTAGAGATCTTCACCAGTGAGTTAGTGTCAAAGTCCTCACGTGTTCTGATTGAGATATCATGTCTAAGAAAACGATACAATTACCCGAGTGGCCTACAGTCTAAGGAAGCGGTGACCACGTTTACTCGCAAAGTTGGCTGAATGACAGTTTCCCGGGTAACGAACGATCTCGTCCTCCCCAGTCTTGGCACAGAGGCTGCAGCACTCGGCGGCATCAAAGCTCTCAGGATAGTAGTAGGAGCATTGGATACAGCCGGTGGCGCAGGACAACTTTACCGCTCCGTCGTAGGCTTGGACGTTGCAGATACCGGCACCGCTGACTCCAGAGGGAGAGCTGGTGAGGACTAGGATAGTCACCAGAAGACTTAGGAAAACCAGGACCGAGCTAGCAGATGGACTGGACATCACTGCGGTTATTTGTGACTTGCAGGGAAGGAGGAGCGTGCGTTCTAAAAATGAAAAGCAAGAGTTTCGTTTTGGCTAGGATTGCCGCATATATACCAAGAGATTTCTCTCCCTCTTTCTCTTTGTTACTTTCTCTCCTCAAATATCTATCAATTGTTTTAACCGTGGGAGTATCCTTCTATGCCAATGATTGAGTAGCATAGTTGAGGATTGGTTTGTTCAAAATGTATCATCGGCAGCCATATCTGACGAATAAAAAAATTAAAATGGCATTCTAATTTCTGTATGTGTAGTGGTTAAAAATATAAATTAGGCGAAATCATGGCTAAAATTTGATGTTAAATGGTGTAAAGGTATGCATATGTACCCAGTATTTTTATTGTTTGCATCAGTAGCTGCTGTGTATTAATGTACTACGCGTATGAACAAAATTTATTGTGTAAATTAATAATTCAGAATAACTCATTACGGTTAATGTTACACTGTTGCTATAACTGACATTTCACTTTGTCGCAAATAATTTAATAATTGCTCGTCATTATACACTTTCATCTATAAGTATAAGTATAAGTATCAAATATACTTTTGCCTAATTTTCCAATATACATATATAAATATATATGTATGTGCATTGTATATCATTATATGATTGTTTTTTATTCCCTTTAGTTATCTATTATATATTAATAAGAGTATATATACATATATACAATTTAAAAAAATTACTTTTTTATGTCGTAAAACACCGAAGAGTTTATGAAAAGCGTTAATATTGTAATGTTTAAATATACGTAGAATTAGATTACTAATAAAAGATAGTATAGTATATAATACTGTTTTCTAAATTCTAAATATTACAAATAATTAGCAAAACTTGTAAATAATATTTATATATAAATGTAGTGAGCAGGAGGCACATTAAATTAATATATAAGGATATTATAAATATTGAATAATATATATTATAATATATTTATAATTTAAATATATTTACACAATCATTTTTTTAAATTAGTCATTTTAAATTTCCAGTAGAAAAGTTTAAAATACATGTATATAATGTTATGGATATATATGTATATTTAAGATAAAAATTAGGGTACAACATAATTGAATTTTCGTTTATTCTATGACGGTATATGAAAATACATATATATGCTTAGATATTTGTATAAGCTTATTTATTTTACGTAACCAATTGATGTAATTACCGTAGCATAATGTTGAAATGAATAAGATATAGGGAGACTTATTTTATATTAATTTTTATTTCAAAATTTGAGTAACATTGGGCTCCAATTATCTTACTTATTTTATATTTAATTATTTACAAAACGTAATAAAAATAACTTCCCACATAATAATTTGACAAAGTTAAAATTAAAAAAAGGTTTAGGATTAGAATTAGGGTTAGGTATATATAGGTAAATAACTATAGAAAGGTTTCTTTATTTTAATAGATTTAATAATTCTATACAATAAAAAAATGGTACAATAATGTGGATAAATAAATGTTAAAGTAGTCGCTGATCAAATTGTTCATTGCTCAAACTTTTGGAGCTCTGTCCCTATTCATGTGTTTATTAAGCAACAAGGGATAGAGCTTCAAAAGCTTGATCAATACACATTTTCATCAGCGACTACTTTGGCATTTATTTATCCACATTATTATACTATTTTTTTATAGTATGGAATTATTAAATCCATTAAAAGAAAACGGCAGATTATTTTAAATCGAAAAACAAATTTAAAATTTTGTAATTAGGCGAATTCACATTAACTGCAATAATAAAAGCACAAAGTTCGTATAATATACGGCTGAGCAAGTGAAAATGATTACTTCAAACCTGTCTTAGCATTGTTAGATAAAATCATTGATTTTACATCAGCGTTGTTGCTTTTAATTTCATCGATGATAACTGAGAGAATTTAATATATTAAAAGATTTTGTGTAGGTAAACCTAAATATTTTATCTATAGATTCTCTCGCTATTCTACGCATAAAATTCCTAACATTGTACCTATTTATCATTATAATAGAAAGATTTAATATATTGCTTAATATATTTAGTAATAATATACATAGATTTGTTTCTTAATGATTTTGCATTCACCACGTTATGTATTACTTCAAAGTATTATTTCGAAGTTTTTGATATATTATTTTAAAGACTCATAGAATTATACTTTGTTTTATATCTTACTTTGAAAGGATTTAATCTATTTCTGTGATTTTACTAAAGCTTTTTGGGAGAAACATAGTTATAAAATCTAATGCAAACAATAATCTATAAACATTAAACTTATGTTTAAAAAAATTGTTCAATTAAGACAATTTGTGCTCATTTTAATTTGATGAACGTTTTGATAAATTATTGAGAATAATATAATCAATGATTATGATCTTTAAGAAAGTAGCATAAATGTTTTATTCAAAACAAAATGTGCACAAGAATTGTAGCTGCTGTCTATAAGATACTTCTAAAATAGTTAACTGTAAAAATAATTTATTCAACGAACCGCTATTTGGTTTAAAACAAGCAAAATGCAAGATGGTGGAGTAGGTACATAAGATGAGACAAGATAAGTAGCCTTGATTAATTTAAAGCTTCAATCATTTAGAAGATTTATTGATTACATATATATTATTTTCCCCTGACTTTCAGGTTAGTCAGCTTTGTCATGTTGGCGGATGCGATGTGAGAGTATGCCCACGACGCATATACTTCTTTTGCCAGCTATCAAATACTATGCAGATAAGGTTTGATCGGACGAAGAAGAATGTCCGAATTGGATTAAAAAGACCATCGTAAAAGGTAATATTAAAAAATAGCACTTGCATTATTATTATTAATAATCATAAATTATTTCCAAGGTATCAAATATGACACAAACTATATAAGAAATATATAATAGGCTAAGTATAAGTAAAAACTAAAAACTAAAAAAACCTGAGGAAAATTTGAGGTATCCATTAATTCAATGATCGGGCTAGTTATCTTTTACATGGTTACATTTTAAAAATAATATTATAGGTAAGGCGCTAATTAATAACACAATATAGATACTAGCATAAGGGGAGTTTAAAATTGTGTATACTTATAATTGTATGTATATACTAATTACAGGGAATTTGTAGGTTTGCAGGTTATATTGAAATGTACATAAGGTGTTCTTAAAAGGTGGACAGTTTACAAATACCTAATAAGTAAAGAATAATAACTAATTTTAATAATTACATGTTATATACTGATAGTACTTTTATGCTATGCTAATTAAAATTTGGTTATTTTTATTAATATTTTTGTTATATATTGTATTCAAGTATGCTTCGGACCGTGAAGATGTGGTCTGACATGTTTGAGGCGGCGTTGTACGGTTCGCAAACTGATATTTATTCCAGATTCAGTTAGGAAATTCTTCAGTTCAACGGCAGATGCTAAGGGATACTGTCTGAGCAGTCGTACAAGAAAGCGATCATCGTGCCGTGTGGTTTTTGATTGTCTAGCAGATTGATCCTTTCGTTTGGGCGTTGTTGACTCCTGTCTTGTTATATTGGACTTGATTTTAATGACTGATGCTAGACTAACTCCTACTCGACTTGCAATTTCACGAATTGTGTAGTGATTTTCCTGAAGGAGAGTTTCAACCACATTAACTTGTTGCACTCTGAAATATTTCTTACGACACATAGTTTAATAGACATTTAAATCAAGGTAGATATAGTATGTGCCTAAATAGACATATTGTAAAGATTAAATATAGGTATAGTATGAATACATAGTCAATATTAATAAATATATAGACACGAATTCAAGAAAGTACGCAAATATGCACATTACCTAATTACATTACTAGTTTTTTTCTTATTTTTGTGCATTTTCGTAATACCTATGCACAACTATATGAGGGAACATCTATGTAGTTCATAATATTAATTAAATAAAGTTGTAATTCTTGATTCTATTAATACTTTTAATTGACATGTTTATTTATAAAAATACAGGTGAAATAACTGCACTATCCTTATAATTAGTGTTTATATGTGATCACTCAAATTATCACGAGATGTTTTAAAATAGGATTCATAGAGGAGTTTAATAAATAGGCCGGCTGTAGCAAATTTTTATTTTAGAAAAACAAAAAAATTTATATTTTGGTTAGTAGGTTAAAAATAAAATAAAATAAAATAAAAATATAATATATATATATATCTAGACCTATGGCAATAGGTCGTTAGCTAGTAAAGCTAAGCGAACTATGTAGTAGGTAATATA
>JAYRBW010102013.1:0-19382 GCA_036023295.1 Invenusta paracnida
CACCTATCCATTTACCTACTTATCTGTAACATTTGATTTTTATAACATAAAGGTATCGTCATGGTAAAACTAATTTATTTTTAATATTAAAAAACATAGTTAGCTCAAGTCAAATATATTTTTTAAGAGCTAACACACTTTTTGCCATTTTTGGCTGATAATAATATCATAATTTTTTGTTGTAAAAATATGCACAACGCTGTACGTCATTCAAGTTAATTGTGCTGGGATAATATATATGTTTTTTAATTTACAGGTTTAATTTTGGTTTTGCCAATTCGTGACTCCTGTTTTTGTTTATATTTACGATGGCGGTAAACGAATTTATGAGTAATAGTAAAATCAGCTGACTTTTGAATCAATTTCTTTCATTTCACAAGTTAGTTGTCAGCCAATCACTAAAAGCTATGTTTAAACAATCATTGATTTAGTCTATTTAGTACTTATCGCTAAAAATAATTGTTGTGATATTTTGGATAAAATCCTATCACTTTGTTTACACTTAGTGTAACATGAGATTTTTAAAAGAGCCAACGTTATTTTTATTTTGTTTTTACGATGATTTTAACAATATCAGTTTTGTTCTTACCAAACAAATAAGTAGCTGTCTATTTTACGTTAAAGGGAGCTATTTTTATAACGTGAGATAGGAAAATAGTGGTTGCTATGCAAAATATAGGCCCTAGCAACGGTTGCTATGTAAAAAATCATTTTTCTTATATCTGAGACATTTCCAATATATGTTTAAAATTTTATCAAAATCGATTAAAGTTTAGGGTATGTTATTCGGTCTGAACAAGAATAATAATAATTAGAATTAGAATTAGAAGACTAAGAAGAATAATGACGAAAAAATCGATGTTTGCACACTTTGATATCTTGAGTTCTATAATAGTTATGAATTTGAAAATTGACTCACTGATACATTTTTGGCGGCGCTCTATGATAAAATAAAATCATTTCATAATATAAATTAGTTTTTAAATGGTAGGTAGCAGTTTAATAAATGGCCGTTCTTGTGGTGTTCTAAAATACCTTCTGTACGCAGGTTGCTTGCATGAGCTAACAACCTACTGCAGTAGGTTTAGATATTATAAAGCTTTTATTAATGAAGATAATAATTAATTATCATATAAATTAGGTAGTATTAACCTCGATAGTTAACGGGAAAGCGTTATATCCTATATGCTTATTAATTTAATTAAGATTTAATTAGGAGCTAATTTATGTAATAGTTTTAACTGTGTATAAAGTTAAAACAAATATGTTATTGCACTAACATATACTATTTTCAAACATACTACTGATGATATATACTACTATAATGAACACTATTAAAAACGAAATATTTAATTATGTATATCATAAATATATAAATATGTCATTATAGCTACAGATAATATAACCAGATATTGTAAACGCTTTTTATAATCAAAAAAATATACTAACACATATTATAAACTAGATATCAACTATGCATATAGTGTGGTATACATTATAACTCCAACGAAAATCTTCTGGAATAGTGCATATATTTAGTATTCATGCAATCAAATGCATTTGTATTAAAAAAATTTAACTAAATTATTATAACAAATAAAAGAAAGAAAATTCACTTCATTAGATACTATCTATGATATTCAGTTGACGTCTCGCTTTGCAGCTTTATCAAAACTTAAGTACAGTAAAATAGTTTGAACACATTATAAATAGGCAACTTCAACAACAATGAATCACATTAACGATACCTTATGTCTAGTTTCTAAAAAATATTTGCACAAAGTAACGATTTTACATATAACTTTAAAATGATTCTTTACGTTATGTATGCATTATATTTTTTAAATAAAGTAGATTTTTGCAATAAATGTAATTGATAGTAAAACAAAATCGATAGTGTCAACAAATAAAAACCTATAGAAAAGAGCTCCACAAAATGTTAAACTTTAACTATTGTAGATGATTCGTAGTAAAAGGCACCAAGATTGTTATAAGACTTGCAGTTAAATGCATATTCTAAATTTAAAAAATAACTATGCAGTAAAAAAAAATGTAATCCATTTTTATATTTAAATTTAAAAGAAGTTATATTTACAAATGTGTATGATAAAATCAAATTAAAATGTACAACTATTGTTAAATAACTGTCCAAAACATTGTTTAACTGTCTAAACAAAAAGTTTGCATTTATAGTAAATGTTGGAAATGATCTCCGTAAAGAGGGTGACAATGTTCAATTCTGTACATATTCTGAAACACACTAATTAGCTCACCTTGTAGGATCGATGCAATCCTATCGGTAATTGAGTTTCTTAGCTCTTCAATTGAATGAGGATTGTTCGTGTACACACTATCCTACAATTTTCCCCATAAATAATATTCAAGAGGAGTGAGATCGGGTGAACGAGGTGGCCAACGCCCTTTGGAAATCACTTTTTGACCAAAGTACTGAGATATTGTTCTCATAGAAATGTTTGATGTGTGCGCTGTGGCTCCGTCTTGTTGAAACCAACCATCAAGCTCTTGTTGATGTAACTGACGAACAAACGGAATAAAAATGTCATTCATGTACACATCTGTATTCACAGTACGATTGAAAAAAATAGGCCCAATTATTCTTCGTCTTGACATTGCGCACCAAACTCCTACTTTTTGGGAATGTAAAGGTTTCTGCACATATTCATGGGGGTTTTCGCTGCACCATATTCGGGTATTTTGACTATTTACATAGCCAGAAAGATGAAACCATGCTTCGTCTGTGAAAAATGTATTGTCTAAAATTTCTACATTGTTGCGAACAAAATTATGAAACCAATCGCAGTATTGTATACGTTTCCCCTTGTCTGCTTCCTTGAGTTCATGTTGTGCAACCACTTTATAAGGAAACAAATCCAAACATTTTCTTACAGCTGTATGAGCACTACCAACTGATATTCCAGACTGTTGTGAAAGACGACGCATACTTTTGTTAGGACTTTGTGCCATGGCATCTGAAATATTGGCTAATTTATTCTCTGTCAAAACCTGTGGACGACCATCTTTTCCTGAATTTTGAACGCTGCTACTGCATCGATATAATATATTGATACATTCATAGATATTGGTTTTACTTTATATATTGATTAGTTTCTATGGATTCAGCTGCATCGATTATTATTTCATTTCCAAACTTATAGAAATCCGCAATGACAAATATTTGATTATAATCCATGAATTCCTAAATCAATTACGCAATCAATCTTTACTTCTTAGCTAAATTTGTTTATATTTTTATAGATCCACAGTTTCCTTTCATTAATAAATAAGCAGTACATTGTAATCATTGATGTACCTAATCTTATTGGTTTTAGTTTAAATTTAAACAATTAAAGATTTCACTAGGTACAAATTATCGAATTCTTATACTAAAGATAGCAACGGAATAGTGAATTGATTTCATAAATTTTATTCAGAAAAATATATATTCTAGCATAAATAAAATTATACAAAAATTTAACGAATATAAAACGTGGAATAACAGGATCATAATAATTAGATTTTGATTGTCGTAACAATATTTAGTAAGAAATGGTAAGCAACTTATATATCTGTAAATAAAATTTGAGTTGGTATATTCATTGTTATTAGTACGTAGTCGTTGGATTATATATGGAATACTATTTAATAGAATATTAAGAAATGGTTTTATAAATATTGTTATTATTTAACAAGAAAAACTAAAATTTCTTATTATTAACAATATTTTTCAAGAAATCCTGTTCTTTGAACATAACTAATCTTTGACTTTAGAAATATTAAAATGCTATGTTTAGCTCAATTATATTTATAATATATATAAATATTATACAATATACTTATAGCATATACTTATAGTGCCTTAGAGTTAGGCTTGGTGTTAGTAGTAATGAATGTTTTAAACTTAAATTTAATCTTTTGATACTTCGTCGATCGTATTTTTACTAATAAACACACGTTCCCTAATTAGCCCCAACTTCCGCTCCACTGTCCTCTGCATTCTTGAAAAAATAAAGCCTGTGAGCTTATTGAAAATGTAAGTAGATACCCAATATTGTAACTATTGTCATTGAAAACAAAATTCAAACTTTATTTGTGCCTATGCTGTTAGATATATTTTCTAAATTTTAATTAGAGCCACATATTTATACTTCGATTAAACACCCTTTTGCAATAAGCGCTTTCTGTAATATTCACTAATTAAATTTACCAGAAATAAATTGTAAATAATAACGCCTAAGCCTTATATAAGTCATATCGAAATATGATGTCTCTGAAGCTACATATATAGGTATTGTTACAAATAATGACACTCCTACTAGTACATAATTTATATCATAGAGTATTTATACAAAGAGTGTTCACTCTTTTTAATTCTCATACAATACAGTTCAATACTACTATTTAGCTACCTGAAAACATACGCAAAATATTGTTTAAAAACTTGAGAGCAATAAAATCGTGTATGTAGTAAAACAGTTTGAGATATACAGGCAATAAGTCATTTGTTATTGACAACTTACGTATGTTAAAATTGCCTGAATTTATATATTTTGTTCTTAAACTTAATTTAATCAAAATATCTAATACTACTTTTCCCTTTTTCCTTTACATAAAATTTATTAAAATAAAATTTTATTCACGAAACTTTACAGCGCGATGTAAATAAAATCGATAAGAGTGAACATTCTTTGTAAAATCAGTACTTTATGATTTATATGTTGTACATTTTGAAACATTTATAAATATTACCATTTTTTCTAATTTTATATAAAATTAAAAATCGTTACTAAAAAGTAAAAGAGCCCTTTTATTTTATAACTTATCCTTATTTAAAGTTAATATTGTTAAAAACTAATATGCTATATAAAATTTTATAGTTAAAATTGTTGACTGAACAGAATTACAATGTATCAAATAAAATCTATTTTTAAATTAAAAAGCAATTCAAAATTGAAATTAAGTTACGGGTAAATGTCAATTTGTGCAAATAAAATATAACATTTCATTTACTGTATTTACCAGGTAAAACAATTAATTTTCAGAGAGTATTTTCCAGAAGTGGAAACGCTAACGTGTCCGATGTCGTTCTTAAGGAAACGTTCATTCCAAAAGTTGTAATCGTTCGACATAACCATAAAAATTAAAAGGTTACGTATCTGATTCCCGACATGCTTCTGCTCGTGTTTAAATTGAAGCGCAAAAATATATATGAATTTATAAAACAATAAAAGGGTTAGTTGGAGTTTTAAAGAAAGTTGTTTGCATAAATAATATTTACTTTCTTCGTTTATGTAATGTATTCACTGATTCATTTACAATTTGTAGTCTACATCGATTTGCTTTGAAATATATCTTTCGGTTTGATGCTCCATTTTCCAAATAAAGGGCGACAAAAATATCGTTCATTCCGAAAGTTTCGTATTCCTGGCAAAAAGAGCGCTCCAAACGATTCCACTTTTGGAAAACGCTCAGCGTTTATTAGAGGACTCATGTGTCTATTTATAAATTTTCACCAATTTCCTAAAATAATATTAGTCTACAATTCAATCCTCACGTATATTTAATTCCATCAATTTTATCCTACACGTATTTGAAATTCACTATAATGAGAACCACATTAAAAATGTGTTGCCAAATCGATGTTATTGTTCATAATTTTGTGTTTTATAAATTATATATATTCCGTATATTAAGAATCAGTGGTTGACACTCTTTAATTTGATAAAAACCAGAGACAATAAAAACAACAACTATAGACAGAGTACTGCGTATCTGCTCCGCATTAGTACAATCTTCATCCACAAATAAATTGCAGAAATAAGGTCAATGAAATGCTAACAGTAAAGGATTTCTAAACAAAAACGACCGTGTCGCAAAAATGAAAGCCAAGAAACGAGCTCTTCAAACGAAAAACGTTGAAATTATATTGGTGATTGGAAGTACAGCCATTAAAAAATAATATAAAAGAAACGCCAAAATTTAAAAAACAAAATGTTAAAATTATAATGATGATACATAGTACAGTCATCGAAGAAATTAATTTAAACATGGCACCAAGATATAATTGTTGCAATGCTTTCTGTCAATATGGAACATAAACATACGTCTAAACTGTAAAATTCATAAAAATATGACAACAAAAATCGTGAAAATATCTTGACAATGGAACATTTTTATAAAAGCAATAAAACTCAAATGAATGCAAAAGTGGTTGTATTAAGTAAGCCAATACTTTTAACTTAGTAAAATAATATAATTTATACTATTGCCACGATTCTTTTCAAAATTTTTGTTATCATATTTTAAGGAATTTTACAGTTTAGACGCATAACTATGTTCCATTATTGATCTATATGCATTAAAACATTTATGCATCTTAAACAGAAATTATTGTAGCAATTATTATATCTTGGCGCCATGTTTATATCAATTTCTATGATGGCTGTACTTCCTATCATCAATATCATTCATTCTTTTAGTACGTTTTTTTTTAAGGAGCTCGTTTCTTGGCTTACATTTTTGCAATGCGGTCGTTTTTGTTTTGATAAAAAAAATAAAAAGAATATGAAGAAACAATATTTCAACGAAATTGACCACTTTTAAAAAATATTTAGAAACCCTTTTAAATGTTCAAGTACTTGGCTGTACAATGTATCATTAATATCATTTTAACTTTGTGTTTTTTAAATCTTGGCGTCTTTTTGTATTAATTTCTTTAATGGCTAAACTTCATGTCATCAATTTAATTTCAACATTTTTCTTTTGAGGAGCTCGGTTCTTGGCTTTCATTTTTGTGATTCAGTCGGTTTAGTTTAGATAATAATAATAAGAAGAAGAAGAAACAATTTTTAATCGATATTGACCCCTTTTAAAAAAGTATTTAGAAACCCTTTTAAAAGTTTGTATTAGGTGCATTTTGTTCCTAGCGCTTGGCGATTACGCTGATATCAAAAATTAGCTTTTTAATGCATTCTAGCCCGATTTATTTGAGGTCAAAAATGGACCTATTCTCTTTAGCATTAATGACTAGAGCTACGTTAGCATATCTCAAGTTAATTCCTGACGCTCTTGTTCGTTGCTTAAAGATGCTACCGCATCGTCTAATTTCAAAATAATAATAAATTATTTTCCACTTTAAAAAGTAAATATTGAAAATATGCGTATGGCACAAAGGTATTGAATCTTTTCTAATTAACCCGAATTTTTTCTTACCCTAATAATAGTATTCAACCTCTTTGGTATGGCATATTTTGGAAATATCATAGATATCATCCAGTTTAATTTTAATTTTAATAAGAAATTTTTAATATAAAGTTATCAGCGTTACAAAAATGTGGCACAAATTACCTTTAAGCTTGTCATTTAATTATAGAAATGAAACATTCAGTTTTCATTTCAAAAAATCTTATTGAGAAGTAATGTTGAATTACATTATAAATCTACCAACATTTTACTTGTGAGCCAACTTTAGTATGTATAACTAAATAGTTCCTGTGATATATAAGTCCAAAAATATAGCTTTTAGATAAAAAATGCATTCCTTTCTGTAAAGCGCTTTTATGGAGCCTTTTTTAGAATTTTAACGACGCGTGTTCTGTCCATTAGTTTCCTCTTACAAATATTTTCTTGAGTCTCCCTTACTATTTCCTCTTAAATATTTCAGCGCGAATGTTTGAGCATCCATGTTGGTCAGGCGGGTGTACAAATTGGAAATGCCTGCTGGGAGTTGTACTGTTTAGAACACGGAATCCAGCCTGATGGTCAAATGCCCAGTGATAAGACTATAGGTGGTGGCGATGACTCCTTTAACACCTTCTTCAGTGAAACCGGAGCAGGAAAGCATGTTCCACGAGCGGCCTTCGTTGACCTAGAACCAACTGTCATTGGTAAGCGTTTAATTGTGCATAGTGCTAAAATGGTGCCATAACTATTTATATAAGAGAAGCATTTTTAAAGAATAACCACATTTGTAGGTTATAAAATAGTGATCTTAACATAGTACAAGTTCCCTTCTGTATTTTTTAAAACTAAAATTTGTTTCTATGTTATTTATTAGTTTACCGTAATCAATAAAAAGAATCTTGTTAACATTTAACCGATTTATTTCTTGCTTAATCTATATCATTTAATAATAGTAATATATCCTGATCAACGATATCTCTCATATTCCTAATATCCTGAAGCTCTCTTTGTTATTATTCTATGATCCTGATAACACATTATTTTTAAAAATCTCAAAAGTTCAATTATATGTTTATTTTTATCATTTCGCGTCGATAATTCTTTGAATTTTTTTCAAATGATTAATTGATAAACTGAAAATACATCTTACATGTTATTGAAAAACTTAAAATTACCTATATATTTATATTGTCAAACAATATGACAATAGTTTTTATTCTTCAGCTTTGCACATATCTATGTAAGCTTGTTGGTAATGTAAAAAATAACATTAAACTAATTTTTTTCTATAATTCCCCATTTTTATTCAATTAACAAATATTTTGCTACTTCACATAAAAATATATTAGACATTAATTACGTTTAAGTAAAAAATATATTATCTCGAACAATAAAATATTGTTTGTCCTGTATTTCAAGAATTGGTGCATCATATGGTACGTTAGCTGGTGATCAGCGCTCGTCAACAACTGTAAATTATATCGCAGTAATGGCCGCAGCCAGCATTGGGGCACCTGAGGCATGTGCTTCTCTGCGCCGCGGCTATGATAGTATGACTCAGTACTATGAAGAGTATATAGTATGACTAAGAAAATGAAACACAACTTATATAAAAATAACCTGGTAGTACTTTGTTTGTGCCTAAATGAAGAGTGCCTCTCGAGTTTTAAAATCCTGGCTACGGCCCTGGGAGTAATTCAACCTTTTTAAATTAAATATTACAAAATAGTTACTACTCGTGTGTTATTAAATTTTATACTGTTGGATACTGTACACTTATTTAAAATCTGATCATTATTACGTGTAGTCGTTAAGGCCATGGGCACTGTCTAAATTGTTAAATTAGCAGTATTATATCCGTATTAATTAATAACTTAGCGTTGAATCCATTAATCTAAACAAAAACTCGAATCTGGTAAATATGCGGAAATATACAGAGTGATACAAAAAAAGCTAATTGAATACTATTATGTATGTTAAATTAAATAAACAATAAATCAAACTATTGCAAGTTTAGAATTCCTTAAATATAATTAGCGTTTTTTTATCACCCCATAGAGTCATGGACATAGTAGAACTGAATTACTGAACGTGTTTCATCAGAATATATTTCATTATCCATGTCGATTAGATGAGGTACGTACCGGTACCTACCGACAACTTTTCCATCCGGAACAGCTCATCACCGGCAAGGAAGACGCCGCCAACAACTACGCCCGCGGTCACTACACGATCGGCAAGGAGATTGTCGATTTGGTGCTCGACCGGATCAGGAAACTGGCTGACCTCTGCTCGGGTCTCCAAGGATTCCTCATCTTCCACTCCTTTGGTGGGGGGACCGGGTCAGGGTTCACCGCGCTGCTTATGGAAAGACTCAGTGTTGATTACGGGAAGAAATCCAAATTAGAATTTTCGGTTTACCCAGCGCCACAGATTGCCACCGCTGTTGTCGAGCCCTACAATTCGATTCTAACAACGCACACAACCTTGGAGCACTCGGACTGCGCTTTTATGGTGGACAATGAGGCCACGTATGATATTTGCAGGTAAAAAAGTTTCTACATCTATGCATGGTGTGTTTTATTGATAATACAAATGGATAATTGTAAACAATATTAGTCAAAAGAAAATGCAAATACCTTACATGGTTTTTGAATTATTATTAGCCAATTTAAAACAGCTTATACTTTAAGAATTTGTAATAGGGAAATCAAAAGAAAAGTAACACGCATCACCATTATTCAAATAATCAATAATTTTTTTAAATTAAAACAATTGAGATTTTTTTAAATTTTGCTATAGATTAATTTACAAAAACTTTCTTTTTTGCATATAATATAATGTAGATAAATTTAATATTATAGGCTCATAACATAACTTAATCAAGCTGCAGATCCAGATAATTTTGTGATGCAGGTAAACCTAAATTTTTGAAAACCTCTTTTGCACTATAAGAAAAAATGATTGCTTCTATAAATCAGTCCCCCTTAGATCCGCCACTGTAAGTGGCAACAATTTGTGTTTTCATCATAGTTAATACATGTATAAAGACAAATGGAATGAACTACTTAGGAATAATAAAAGAAATAACAATGACTATATTAGAACATTCACGATTTTTATTTGGTTAGACGTAATCTTGACATTGAACGACCGACTTACACCAACGTGAACCGACTGCTTTCCCAGATTGTAAGCTCCATCACCGCATCTCTTCGTTTCGATGGAGCAGTCAATGTTGACATAACCGAGTTTCAAACCAATCTAGTACCCTATCCCCGAATCCATTTTCCATTGGCTACCTACGCACCCATCGTCTCGGCGGAAAAGGCCTATCATGAACAGTTGACCGTTTCTGAGATCACTAACGCAGTGTTCGAGCCAGCTAATCAGATGGTGAAGTGCGACCCCCGGCACGGCAAGTACATGGCCTGCTGCATGCTCTACCGAGGGGACGTTGTGCCAAAAGACGTCAATGCCTCCATTGCTACTATCAAGGCGAAACGGACCATCCAGTTTGTCGACTGGTGTCCCACTGGATTTAAGGTGATAGTAATAAGATAAAGATTTTTAGATAATTTACAAACATGTGTATACTTATTACGTCAATTTTCTTTCATATCGATTACTGACGATGTCAACTTTATTACTGTATGTACCTAAAATGTACAAGCTTACAATTATATAGTATTGAGAAATACAAATTAGAAATTTTAAAGTATTCATCTTATATAATTTTGGGATTTTATATGATTTATATCAAACTATATTTTATAGTTGTTCATATATATACGGATTAAAAATAATAATAATTTGGTTTTCCATTCCGTCTTTCTACGTTTTCTCCAAAGAGTTATAAGTAAATGTAGAGTAGACACAAAAAGCCAATATTATAAAAACTGGCTAATAGAATTTATAAAACAAGTTATTCTACGAGAAGCCAAAATTGGAAAACAAACAAATATTTCAAATTAGATAATATGTTTTGTGTTCTTGTTTAATTTGTATATTACATTAAATATTTATTGGAATATTTACAACAAATATCTAAAAATACATTTGACTTAAAAAAAACAATTTATATTCTAAATATTTTAGGTATAACCTAATTCTGATGTATTATGTGAATCGCCATTAATTCGTAACTATATTAGTCACTATTAATATAAATGTTGTTACAGTAGTTACTATTGACATATTGTTTCCTCAACTACTTATATATGCTTGGGGTTACAACCTCCATAACTACTCATAGCTCTATGTACGCAAATCTTAGGTGGGCATTAATTATCAACCGCCGACAGTAGTGCCTGGTGGCGACTTGGCTAAAGTTCAACGAGCCGTCTGTATGTTGAGCAACACAACCGCCATCGCTGAGGCCTGGGCACGTCTGGATCACAAGTTTGATCTGATGTACGCCAAACGATCCTTTGTCCACTGGTATGTCGGCGAAGGTATGGAGGAGGGTGAATTCTCTGAAGCTCGTGAAGATCTTGCCGCCCTGGAGAAGGATTACGAGGAAGTTGGAATCGATACGGTAGAGGGTGAAGGAGAAGAGGAAGGTGATGAGTACTAAGTGATGGATTTGGATTCCTGATTGTATGTGACAATTTTAGTGACAGACATTAATAAGTTTGTACATATTTTAAATATTCATGATACACACACATATATATATATATATATACACTATACTTGTTAATAGATGCTAGAAGTAAGTGCTTTACTATTCAATAGTTAGAAAATAAATTCGTGTTGCCTATTTCCTTATATAGGAATATAAGAAAATCCATAACAATAGTATAATGTTGTATATATTTAATAGAGTGGATCATCTGCTATGTCATACAGTCATAGTTATTGATGTAAATTTAATGTGTCATTGAGATTTAATTTACTATGCCTCGATATAGACACCAGAAATCATCTTATCAAGTGAATGCAGTGATGTAAGCTGTGACGATTACCCAACATCACCCATTACATGTATTTCTAGCTGGTAGTAAGGAAATAGTTATTAAGAAAGGCTATCGAATTTATAGACGTTTTTATATTATATATGCATAGGTATATATTCATTAATAAATTTTTTGATTAAATATTGTAATCAGTGGAATGTATATTATAAAGCATTCTTGTGTAATCTAGTTTATTGAAAACTCTGTGTGTATATTTTATTATTTATGTAATTTGTAAATAAAAGTCAATTTTATTATTATTATTACTTATATACTTTAGTTTTCATGCAAAAAGTTATATCGAGGATGTTGAAAATTAAAAATATATTAATTTACCAAATCCTTCAGGAGTATTCCATACATTTTCCTGATCTACATAATATATACGCTTACAGTAGTATAAAGGTATATATGTAGACTATCCCCCCTCCCGACCAATCAGAATCGAGAACGGCTTCAGCCAAAGATAGAGCACGGAGAGTTATAATCAGAACGCGCGCGTCTGTTATAGCTCATTCTACTCTTGCTTTCGCCTGTGAACGGTCGTATTTCTACGCGCTCTCTCATTATACTGTATACAGATAGCGACATTGCAGAAATGGAGAAGTTTCTAAAAAAATTACTTGACTTTGATCAGCCATTAGACCTATCTATCCTTCAACCTCATCTACTCGGCCTACTATTACCTCATCATCACCACAGCCCTACTCAACTCCATCAAACTTTGATTCCCCAGCAACAGAACAGTCCCGTTCTCCTCTCATCTGCGGCCAGTTCTCAGTTGATCAGAAAATTAAAAATAAGCTGTATAAACATAGACAGTCATGCCACCCCGACATTATACCTCCGATGGAAGACTTTCACAATGACAATGTTCACCGCTCTTGTATTTCATCAGCCTAATGGTGCATTAAGATATGTGCGATTTGAGCCCACTAATCCTCCTATCCAGCCTCCGGATTTTCTCTCTTCGATAAGAGCCCTGATTGAAGAGATAACAAACACCCTACTCAACGGCTGCATTGAATGCAAGGTCCACCCTGTCCTGGCTCTTCACATCTTCCAGATAGACCCACATACTAATGAGATCCTTCAGTCTGAGCAGTAACTCTTTTCTCTGTCCGCCAAAGTTGTCAACAACTCTACATTCTTTGATTTCATGTATCAAGGTCTCTTGCGACTTGTAGAAGGGTTTATTCAGAATGGATCGAACTGGGTAATATATCACAGTATTCCCAAGAGACGTGGGAAGACCTATACAGAACTCCCTCTACGATTGAAAGCCAATAAAGCAGTAGTCAACGTGAACAATGAAATCAAAGGAGACTGTTTCAAGTACGCCGTTCTCTCAGTACTCCCCTATTATGATGTCCCACTGCTTTCCTAACCATCCTAAAGCCTACAAACAATGGGAAAATGACCTCAACTTCACCGGTCTGACATTCCTCATCACGCGGGTGACTTTCCCCGCTTTGAGAAGTTGAACTCAGGTCTCTTCGTCAATCTACTTGAGTGAGAGGAAGAAAATGAGAATCATCCAGTCCGAATGTTAAGGGCATGCAGCCAAGAGGTCTATGGAGAGAACGACCGTTAGCCCGTACTTATCAACGTGTTAACCTACCAGCGCGATGAGAATCACCTCACGATGTGGGAGTTGTCTACATTAATTGTCTCCTCAACAGCCAAATCAGACTTATAGAGGATTCAAACACTGTGAACGTCAAACACTGCCTCAGCCCTTTAAGAAGCGGAAATTAAAAAAAACATTCGTCTCCTAGCAATGTAAAAATTGCACGCGTCATTCAAATTTTGCATACATCATGACATTATTAAATACGCGGGAAGATTTTAATTAAAAGTGGGATTATGTTCTATAACTGCTATAATTTAACTGTATTTAAAGAAAATTAATAAAATACTAAATAATATCTCTTAACTCCTAAATGATTCCATAAAAGTATACTAAAAAATCACTAAACTCTAAATGATTCCCTAAAAGTATACTAAAAATTCGCCAAACTTCTGAATAATTCCCTAAAAGTATGCTAAAAAATCGTTAAGCTCTTGAATGATTCCCTAAAAATATACCAAAATTCGCTAAACACCTAAATGATTCCCTAGTATGCTAAAAATTTGCTTAACCTAAATAATTCCTTAAAAAGTTATGCTTAAATTTCAGTAAACTCAAATGATTCTCAAAAAGTAGTCTAAAAATTCATTAAACTCCTAAATAATTCCCTAAAAGTATGCTAAAAATAAGCAAAACTCCTTTATGATTCCCTGAAAGTATGCTAAAAATTCGCTAAACTTCTAAATGATTCCTTACAAGTTAGGCACTAAAAATTCGCAACATGTGGAGTAAAATACTCTATATGTACTATAAATTGCGACATCTACTTAGCGCTATGTATAATTACGCCGCCTTTCTGCGGAACCTGTCCAATGTTATATATATAACAACTATTTAATGATATGCTATATTGTGCCGCAATTTATATTACCTATAGGGTATTTTACGCGCATTTTTCAAATTTTAAGCACACTTAGGGAATCAAGACGGTAGAATTATAGCAGTTTAAAATATTTCATTGTAAAATAAAACAAATATCTATGGTTTGAACATATCTTTTAATGTTTAAATAATAGCAGTTTAAAATATTTCATTGTAAAATAAAAGAAATATCTATGGTTTGAACATATCGTTTAATGTTTAAATAATGATTAATATGCATATATATGTAAGTATATCAGGATCATTGCTTAATTTTATTTACGATAGAATTTAAATATGTAAATTGAATTATCTCTGATATTTTTTAGCAAAAACACTATTCTTTCGGGTGGGGAGAGGGGGGGGGGGTAGGGTATCCCCAATACTAAAAGGTTAATTATAAATGATAAAAAATGAACTTTGCGCTAAAATTATCAAATAAATTAACAGTGCTAAGTTGACCTTATATTAAGGACAGGGAAATTGTAACATACGAATAGCAGGTGTACTACTTCAGTAATATTACTCAGAAATAATGTATGTAGTACAGTTTGGATTGACGGTATTAATAATTATGATATGTTATATTTAAATAAATACAAAGACTATAATTGATGCTACAATTAATGTAGACAGAACTAGCACGTATTGGAAGCAGACCTCAACAAATAAAAATAAAAATTGCTCATAAAAAGTGTTATGGTAATGAATTACAGCTATCATTTATATATACAGCTATCTTTTATATTTAAGCTATCAGGACATCAGCAATTATTAGTACTTTTAGTATAATATCTTCAATATATTTAACAAAGTATATTCAAATTTATGATGATTAGATTATTTTTTAAGCTAAATTATATGATTAGCTCTATATATTTATTATATTTATTGTCTACACTGTCGATAATTTTTAAACGTAATAAAAGCATATTATACGTACTTAGGAACTCCTTTAAATATATAAAAACCGAGCTTTTTTGTGCTTCATATATGTATATCACAAGGGAGGCTTATAGTCAGCCCCAACTTTCTAATTAAGTTTTACTCATTTTTAACTAAAACTGGGTGTCCGAGTGACCCACTTTGGTGTACAAAAGTGAGTAGGGGCCAATATTATAGCACTATGAGTTGTAAAACCTTATTAAAGATAAAGTTAGTGAAGCTTATATTGATCCATTTGTTCATTTAAAAATCACACGAAAAATGTATATGGATTTAAAGAAATTACATTTAATAGTGCGTCATTTCAACCGTCATGGACTGCGCAGCAGGGGGGGGCAAGGGGATCGCCCCCTTCCCCCTCCCCCCCCAGGTTTTGAGAAGTGCCCTTTTGCTATATATATGCTATTTTTTTAAATTACTATATATTATGTTCGCCCATGTTGCATAGTAGTAAAGTAAGGACACGATCAGGCAGAGACCTGGACCAGGTGCTCTCTACATCTGCCAATGCCCCAGTACTTCTCCGTGTGTACATGATTATCCTCATCAGTCCAAAAACTATAGCTTCTCTAAAACTACATTTGGAAAAGAAAAACTTTGTTTTAAACTTAGTTGGTTTCCGGATTTTATTTTTTATGTTGACATATTCAGAAGAAACTGACCGTGTGTACTGTTTATTTGTGTAAAAGCAAACAATACTAGGCAGCTATCAATCGTAGTTATCCTTTTCAAATTACACTTCTAAAATGGTTAAATCGAAAGGGTGAGAAATTACTAAGTCATGACCAATATCTTTGGTCATGACGTACAAAATGAAAATTATTCATTAATGGCAAACGAGGTATTACGCAACCTAATAAGCGAAATTCAACCTCACTATTTCTGAATCATTGCTGAGGAATACACCGATATTAGTAGCAAAGAGCAAGTCAGTATTTGTATAAGATGGGTTGACAATAAACTTGACAGTCACGACAGTTACTTTGTGAGATTTTATAATGTTCCTAATATTTCATCGGCAACTATCGTCTTGAAAGATTCCTTAATGCGTTTACAGCTTTCTCTTTCTATAACTGCAGGGGACAGTTCTACGATGGTGCCAGCAATATGCAAGACCACAATGCTGGCGTTGCAGAACAAGTAACTGACCTCGAACCAAAGGCGCATGTTGTTCACTGTGAGGCACATTCATTAAGCTTAAGTGTTAAAGACTGTACAAGACAGTCTAAATTATTATCTGACACCATGGACACCACCAAGATGATTGTTACATAAGTTGATAAAGTATTCTCCAAAACGGCAAGCGATGCTAGGAGAAATAATATCAAACATTGAAGAATCAAAATCAAGAGGAATACTGTCCTTTAGTGCAACACGGTGGACTATTAGAGCCGTATGCTTTAACAGAATACTGGGAAATTATTCAGCTCTGGAAGAAGCCTGAGATGCTTTTCTTGACACAACTTTGGAACCTGATATGCGTAGTAGAATATTGAGTTGGCAATCTCAAATGCGGACTTTCAATTTTTTCTTTGGCTTACATTTTAGCGTACAGATTTTTTCACAATTTATCAAAAACACTACAAAAAGCAGTATTGTCGGCATCTGAAGGTCTCCGGTGGGGCAAAATGACATTACAAGCTTTATAAAACATGCGAACAGAGGAATCATACGAATTATTTTACAGCCTTGTAAACAAGAAACGAGAATTGCACCCATCTATTTCTCTACCTACTTTACCAAGAAAAAGATGTGCACCTGCTAAAATCGAGGTGGGAACAAGACGTGCTGGACATTTTTATGAAACACCAAATGATTTCTACCGTCAAAAGTATTATGAGTGCATAGACCTCATTATCAGTACAATTGATGCTCGATTTAAACAAAAGGCTTCATTGTATTTCAAAAGAAGGAAGCTTGCTCTTGAAAACACTACTCAACGAGGAATGTTTATCAGAAATGAACTTCATCAGTTCCAATTACTCCGATGAAATTAATTTAGATTGCCTACCAATTCAGCTTGACCTATTTCGAAACCTTATGCAAAATGCAAAAATGCAGAAGAAATTGGTTGTTTTCATGACATCATCAAGACAATTAAAACACTATCTCAAGGAAAACAGTTAATCATCAGTTCTATAGGAACCATTTGCAAGTTGATTCTTGTCATTCCTGCTACTTCAGCAACCAGTGAACGGTCATTTTCTATGGCAAGGCGCCTGAAAATATGGTTGAGAAGAAACACTATTAATGCAACAGCGATTCAATTAATTGGCAATATTACATTATCATAAAGAAAAAACAGATCGCTTGTGCCTGAAAAGCATAGTCCAACAATTTATTTCATACAAAGACAGCAGAAAGAAAATATTCGTGACAAATAATAATATATAAAAACTTTTTTGTTAATACAAATCTTGTAAATATCGAGTTAGTGCATAATATGTCACTTTATGTATATAGAACATACTTACAAAGCTTACTTTGCTTATAGCATAAAAAAAAGAACCCTTTTGTTTGTGTCTGTGTCTGTGTAGATAAGATAAGTAGATAATGACCTACTAGTAGGTATCTTAGTACTACTTAGGTATATATGTATGTGTAAATTTGCTAATATACTGTATTCTCCATTTTGTAAAACTAATTTCTGAAATTAATTGTGTTAAATCATGAACTAATATAAATGTTTTTAATAACAAAAGTAAGACTTTTATTTTTAAAATATATAAAATACATGAAATGCCCTTTTTAAGTTCGCCCCTTGAATAATGCTGCGCGGTCCCTGCCCATTGAGAGCTTTTGGAAAATAATACAGATGAAAATTAATTATCATAATATCTTAAAATTTCCTGATTCCATTTAAACATTTCTTAAACACTGTCCAATCAGTTATTTAAGGATGAAGATCATTTTAAAGAAAACTAACTGAAAAGTATTAAACTCAATGTATCTTACTGTAATATTTCAACTTTATATATATCGTTGACTTCCTGAAGTTGCGATTGGTTACAAAGAGCGCATTTTCCAAACGTGGAAACGTTGGGAGCGATTTTCTTGCAAGGAATACGAAACTTTTGGAATGAACAATTTTTTGTCACTCTTTAATTTAAAGTGAAGCATCAAACCGAAAGATATATTTTAAAGCAAATCGATGTAGACAAATTGTAAATGAATCTGTGAATACATACGTATAAATCACAGACTTCTAGATAAACTAGAGGGTGTTTCCTTTTATATTTGAGTATATATTTATCACGCATTACATTATATAGTATATTAAATGATGACATAACCCATTTTGTTAATGATATCTCTGCTTTAATTTTAGGTAGTCACTATATATGCCGAAAATTTCGATAAATAAGAAAAGAACCTATGCTGTAAATAATGTTTGATATATATAAGAAACAAACATATTATACGCCGGGAATTATTTTCGATTAAAAAATACATATATACAGTGAGCGAGTTCACGATAAATGGTTTATTTTTGTTATATGGAGCTAAAATTAGTTACATTCGTGAATTGTAGTTTTGTTTGATGTTTAAATTTATTTCGCGTTTGGGGGAAACTGTGCCAAAAATTTCAGGTAATTTGATGTATTTGACTTCAGTGTACAATAAAATAGGTACATTACTTTTGACAGTTTTTCATATATTTTAATGTTATACATTTTCTTGCTGTTTTTTAATTAACTTATGTCGCATATCACATCATTACATATCCTTTTCAAATATACAATTTTCGAGGAAATTTTGTCTAGATTTAGAAAATTACTGCATTTTAT
>JAYRBW010102024.1:0-42146 GCA_036023295.1 Invenusta paracnida
GTGGTTTGAATGAATTTATATATTTTAAAATTGTCTGTAGCTAACCAGCTTTTTGCCATTTTTGGCGATAAAAAAATATAATAAGAATAATAGAAAAAAAGATTTATATGAGTTATATAATAATGCTAGGTAGTTAACTATATCTCAATAGTTATTTTCATCATGTGCCGAGGTATGTACATATTATGATATCAAATTACATCTGTATATAAGCATATATATATTTCTTTAATCATTTTATAATTACTAATTTTATTACTTCTTTGTTTTCTATAAATATGAATTTAAAAAACTGTGCAATTGAACATTTGAAGAAAAGTTTTAACAACAAACGAAGCCTCTTCGATAAAACAGAAAGATGGTTTGTGTTGAATAAAATCCAGATGACTAAGAAATCCTATACAAAATTGCAGCACATCAAAACAATTTAAAGAAATTATAGATGCAGAAACAAAGAATATAGGGTAATTACGTGACAATTCATATTCGAGGTTCAATTAAATTGGAAATATACAGTATTTAAAAAACCTTCATCTACATATCATTTCAACAAGTAAAGACAAATGCTACAATCTTTTTTTCTACGGAAATTATTACTGAAACTTAATTTGTCAAATAAGAAAATTCTATTTCATACAAAACAACAATAAATTGTGAATTATTGTTTCTAAAAATATCATAATACTGCAAATATAATTTTGTGAATTGAATAAAATATTCGTTTACAAACTTTAATTATTCGTAAAAAGAAAACTGGTACACATTACATTGATATTTTAAAATGTAGAAATATTTTAAAATGAAATAAAAAGGCGCGATTCTAAAAACAATATTATAATTATTAAAATAATATAGCTTATTATTAAGCCCTACGCAAGTTGATGGAAATAATAAACTGCCTTCAAAATATAAAGCGCTAATGCTTTTTCTATTTAAAAATATAAATTAAAGCAAACAACTATCTAGATTTAACCAGCCCATCTATTTAAATTCATTCATTCATTCATAAATAATAAATATGTTGGGATGGATGGGTGGGCTTATTTCATGGTCTAAATGAATAGTATAGTGGAGAATACCATTAAGCTGGATTACTAAAGCAAATGAAGGATATGTAAATACTGTTTAAAAATTACTGTACGAGGCAGTTGTATGTAGATATGTAGATATTCACATTCTTGGATGAAATGATATATCATTTTTTAACATCTTTCAAAAACATCTAACGTGTATTTTGATTGAAAGTAACGTTATAATTTTATTACATAATATATATGTATGTATATTTAATTATACATTATTGATTTATAAGTTTTTGACCAATCTTATATACTAAATTTAAATAATAATTTTCAGTTTCGGTTTTATAAATAATTTATACAAGTTGTGCAACATTATATGTAAGTTGCATGCATTATATTATAACTTTGTAAACTCCTAATCGTTCGATCTTAAATTGGGTCAGATTAATATATCATTTCAGATTCATGTATATTATTAACTCAATGCATGTACAGGTTACATTTTCTAGCGTTAATTATAATTATAGTCTAAATAGAATAATCTGACAAGTACAAATTATAATGAAACTTTGACAATACTGCAAAGAAATCTTCTGATATAAGAATGTTATAACAATATCAAAAATAAAAATCATACTTGAAAAATAAAACGCCACAATAAAATTTAAAATGTTTATTATTAAAAACCTAAGCTTCTACCGTTCAACAAGAAAGCACTAATCATAGTGAAATAGTAAATAGCTAAAATGTAATAATTTAACTATAAAACATCAAAAACATTATCCAATTATAGATTGCCATAATTACAACATTTTACATAACAGTTAATTTTCTTGTAGTTAACTATTGTAGTAATAATAACAGTACTAATAATATTAATACATAAACAGACAGCTATGAAAAAACGAATTCACTAAATTATATTGCATACGCAATCAAATTAATCATAACAAATACTATTGTATTAAAGCGTCAAAAGCAGAAAACTACTTTTGTGAATTTAATATTTGTATATCTTTCTGTTTATGTATACTATTATTATAACGCAGCAGTTGTAAATGTGGCAATCAATGTTTGGCTAGCCCTTTTTGGTGTTATATTTATATTATTACCTTACGTTGTGTTTATAGCCACGATGGCTATTTCTATGGCTTTTTTCTATTCTCACAATAACTATTACTTGCTTTTATTCAAAACACATCATACTTATAAATGGTGCCATTTTTTGTTTCGCTTAATGAATTACAAAATATGCGGGAGGACTTATTATATGTACAATGTATTATGGCACAAATTAGTTTATCTGATGTATATAAAATAAATCAGGACTGTAAAAGTCACTTACATAATCGCCTCTGGCGAGTGGAAAGTATTTAGGACGAATGATTTTTTGAAAAGCACTCACCTGCTGGCGATTAGTTTTTAAGCTACTTGGTGTATGGAAAACGAAATATCAGGAAGTTAAATTAAATGATTTTATTATGTGACTATAAATTAACTGCCTTTCAACTATTACAATTTCAGAGCAAGTAGATTTCTAAACGCACTCGCCCGGATGGCGAGTGTTTTTTAATGGTTTACACCTCTATACATTTTTTTCTTCATATTTGTAAAATTCGAAATCTTAAAAATAAAAGGATATCAATTTAACATACCAACTAAGTTTGTGTTAGTTATTATCAAAAAAATTAATAAAAAATTTAAAAAAAATTTAACTTACTTCATCAACCCAATCTTATCAGCAATGTTTGTCCGACTGAAATATAAAACAATAAACTTCTGAATTGAGAAAATACTTATTATATAAAAGTAATACAAAAGTTGTTACATTAACATAACATTGTCATACAAAACAATAAATTACATTAGATTACGGCGTAGTGCCCATTATTTGATGATATATACATGTATATAGGACAATTTACAAGTCATATACATACAAACCTTTTGGTTTGTAATAGACTGTAAATAAACAAAACAAATGGGGGGATAGTATATAAGACAACAATTATAATAATTCTTACTTCATGAAAGCACTGATGTACTTGTTCAGATTTTTAGAATTGATGGAAGTTCTTAGTGAATCCACAAATGTCGAGACCATGTGGTTCAGGTCCGCTTCGCTACTGTTCTCCTTGAACTGAAGTGAAAAATCGTTAAAATGTGTAAAACATCTATTATATCACTTGTGTGTCATATATATATATTGAACAATGTATAACAATGATAAGTCATACTTATGTGAAATATGAAATCGATAAATAATAATTAGTCATAAAAATCAATCAGTGTCATCATTACTATAGTATTAGCAGCCTTGTGTTAATTATGTTTAAAATTTCGAACATTTAAACACATTATTTGTGTCAAAATTTGAAATACATGTTTTAAAATAAATCCTACCTTTTGAGGTATAATTTTAGTCCGTATGTAACCCTATAACGCAGCAAAAAGAGTCAATAAGCTTAAATTACTGAAATCAATTTTGCTTAAAGAAAGTTTAGAAGCTAAAGTACTTGCTTTCTATTTTATGCATCATCGCATGTAATTTGTAGAGTTCTGCAATGCAGGAATTTACGATAAGTAATCTTCGAAATGATCCTAACTTGCTATTTAAAAGCATTCCCTTCATAAATATAAATTATGGGTAAGATTTGTACCGATCTGAATGTAATCCTTGTTCAAATTATACTGTCCAAAATAATAAATAAGCAAATATAACAAGTGAAGAACAAAGAACCAATAAACAAACTGCTTAAAAACAAAACAAACAGGAAGGTAATACATAGCTCATAAAACAAACCAGGTCAGTCATAACCACATCTCCCGACGGTTTGTCTTTCGAGATCAACATTTTCTGGGTGTGATAAATGGGGAAATGTGATGACTTCATTTTAACTAGTTTCTTTATTTAAACATCCTATTTGTATTTCAATACTATATAAAAAGAATCTAAATAAATTTCTAGATAATCAAAGTACCTACTGGTTAATTTGTTTTCATCAGGTGATATATTTAAAACAAACCACAAAGTTGATATAAAACAGTTGGACAACACGTAATTTCAGTAGAGTAAAATTTATAATATATACGCGTTCTAATAAGCTATTTAAACAAGGAGTTGAGTTCTATTTCAGTACATTTGTTTCAAGAACGCGTTTCGGTTGCATTATGAACACCAAGGCATGCTCATAACCTTAAATACATAGGTAAAACTCGTTCTTGTTTACAGTGATCTAAACTAAAAATGAGATAAACTATAATTTGCATATTGTTAATATAATAACAGCAAAATAAATGTGACCTAAAAAAATGGAATTATATATCAATGCAAAACACATTTCATATGTATAAGTCAGTAAATCGAAAGTATTTCAAATATTAAAATGTCACTCCTGTCCACAATGACCATAATAATTACTTCAGTCCATGTTTATATGCACAATACAATATATTAATTATCATAGGATAATACTAATGCATAATAAGTATTAAGTATAATAAGTAATGTATAAGTATGCTAATATCTAATATGATATGTACATTAGTAAAAAATAAACGAGTAAAACATCAGACTATACAATTATATATGGTAAAAACTTAAGTCTTAATTATTCTTAATTATAAAAGAATAGCGATAAGGTATTTTTTATACCTTACAAATATGGAAATTTAAAAATAACTCTTAAAAAATCAGAAACAATATATACCTACTTATAATACAGAATATCGGAAATCGAAATGCAACTTCGGGGACATATCTCAAGTATATATATATATATATATATATAAAACACTACATACACGTATCCAGAAGATTTGAGACTAAAAAAACCAACCAAAGCATTGATTTAATACTTGGCAATAGTAATACCTACATATATTTATTTTTAGTCTCGCGATAATTTGCGTGATATCTGGTCATCGATGACAGATTTTCATCCTCTTTTTGACCGCGTGCATGCAATAATTTACAATAGGCATGTATATATCATGAGTATTTTGTATGCTAACAGATAAAAATAACAAGAACAAACTCACGAGAAAAATAATTGATTTTTATGGGTTTTGTTTGTTAAAAATATGAATATTATGACGTGCATCTTTCAACTTTTTGCAATAATGTTATACCAATGTTGTAGCTATACTTACGATATAAACTAGTACGTCATACATTTTGCCAAGAATTGCTATGTATATTTCAAATTATTAAAATAAAATATCATGTACGTTAAATAAATGTAACTTCTACTTTTCTTGAAGATCTGCAAAACACATACACATATGCATAACAAAATGTAAATAATTCTTATTTGGTTTCAATCGGTATGTTATGTTACATTTGTCCACTAAAAGTGTAAAATGAAACGAAATGTCTTAGTTTCTTTGGATTTTAAGATATAGTGCAACCATTTTATAGAAGTTCCCCCTTTTACTATAAAAAAAGCTAAATTACGTCCAATCACAAATCTTGAATTAAAGTGATGATGGACTGAACGTATTGTGTCGACATTTGTCTATTATAGATATTAAAAGCAGCAATAGTATATTGATTAAATTTATTGTGATTTTCGCAGTCTAATCTTTCTACATATATATCGTAGATATATAAGTCAGTACCTACTGGTATTTTATATAAAATTACAGTGTGGAATGTCAGTTTAATGTCATTTAAAAAAAGTTGCATATAACAAATATTTTGAAATTAAGAATTACGCACATATCTATTAAAAAAATTATAATTAAACAAATAACTAAATAACTGCTTATCAATATTCAATGAAGATCAACCCTATTGTCTATTTTTGAAAAAAAGAGTAACCTTATTATATTATGCCGTGTGGATAAAATTGAGATTAAGCTCATGATAAAAGTTGTCTGAGAAAGAAAAAGGTCGTTAGAGAAAGCTCTCAGAAATTATGATCGATGTCACAATCGTGTATATATTCAGAAGAATTTTCTCTTTATCAGTAAATAACATTTATAATTTAACTTTCTCGTGAAATAATAGTAGCTCAATTCTTTTTTTTAGAAAAGAAGTAAAAATACATAAAAAGGCAACGAAAAGTGTTTTTTGCTGTTATTATCAATTTTCTATAATATGTTGATACTATTTTGCGCTTTAGAGATCCAGAAACAAGCCTTTTAGTTACAAATCGATTGGAATATTCCCGGTAAGACATATAAAGAGAACTAATCTCATACAGTCAGATGTGTGCAACAGTTAAAACGGTATTCATCCATTTCAATACGTATTTAGTTAAATACATAATTAATGTTTGCATAATATAGAATTTGTATAAATATGTTCTTAAATAGTTATCAATTATTTAATACTATTTTATTTTATGATAACCTATGTACAATAAGTAAACAAAAAAATAATTATAAACGTTTAATATATTTATGATTATAAATATTATTATTATTATGAATATTATTATCATTGATATAAATATAAATAGTTTGAAATAATACAATTCAATTTCTGTTTTTTATTTTAAAATTGAAATTTAATAACTGCAATCACGGAATATTAAATTGATTTCTAATAACTATAGATTTAATTATGAATCAATTTGAATATTTTTATATAAATTGCATAGTAATTTTTGAGCCACCCTAAATAATAACATTATAAATCATTTGTTAAACCTTATAATATTTACAAAATTTATAAAATATTTTTAATTATAACATATATATAAAATAAGAAAGAAAGTTTTATAATTTATATTATATTAAACTATTGAACTTTTATACATTATCATTAAGTAAATTCCAACAGTAGGTATATACTTTTCTATTAACTCTTATGATACATTTAGAAAATGTAGAATAATTGGGATCATTATTTATTGAATAAACATATACACAACTATGCATAGAATAAAAAATATCACCCAATAATATAATAAATATTATTAAAATTTTCAATTATTATTATAAATCAAAGTATACATTTACATTTTCTTACATAATCTATTGAATTTCTGTTTTTTGGAAATATATAAATATTTGAGTATAGAAACATTTAAACGCATGTAGATCAATTTAGTTGATGTTTCCTTGGTCATTATTAATGTTTAAATGTATCTCACAGGTGATTAAAAATGACGAGTAACCTAGTGATATGCCTTAACTTTTAATTAAAATGTTACATTTAAACTTTATACATACTATTTGAGAAAATATACCTTTATCAATCTCAACAAGATTGAGAAAGATTGTTACTTTGATGAGATACGGAGGTGAGAACTAATTCACGATTTTGCTAGAAAGAAGATCGATCTAATTTTGAAGCAGACGACCATGTCTATGTCGACAAGATTCTGTATACATATTAATACTGTTCTTTCTTAGTTAACATTCAAAATAATACTCATTTTTTTAAATTAATTCCTTAGAAAAGTGACTTGGGATTAATATTTTTCAACTTTAAACATAAATTTACCTATGCATTCACTCTTCTCTTCAATTTAAATTCCTCGAAAATGAGTTAAAAAAGAATGTAAAATGTCATTCAAGTATTAAAAATAGACAAGCTAATGCAAATAAATCTATAGAAATATACAAAGTTGAATACTAAAAAAACGGTTAATTAGACATTTTTGTATATATTACATATACATTTAATATAGAAGTCCTTAAGAAAATAACAAAATTTGACAAATAAGCCGTTCAGAATAGACTCAAACGAATTAAACACATGTTGGTGATTTTCTAAAAATAAGACAACAAATATAACGTCAAAATAAATGATTCTAATTTTTTTCAATCAAGATATACCCCGAATATTCTATTCAATACAATAAATTGTTTTAAAGGTAAATATTTATTTACAGAAATGTTTATTTTATGCAGTAACCCTTTCTTATATGTAAATTTGTTTATTAATCGATTTTGTAAATGTCATATTTTTATATTAATATTTAAAGTAATTATAACTTGTTCATGTGATTCAACAGACAATGCTTTTAGTTTTATCATTTTATCAGTAGAATATTCTTTGTTGAATAGTGTAAATTAATATGCTTTATATTATCATAATCATGTATCATATTCCAGTTTAATGAAATTTGAAGAAACGAAATTATAGCTCATTCTGTAAATAAATAACGTGAAAATGGCACATTTTATGTCGACTAAATATAAGAATATTTTTTAATATCAGAATCATGTAACATATTATATTTAAGAAAGTTGAAAAACCGAAAATATACATAGCTTTGTCTATGAAAAAATAATAATAACGTTAAAATAATTCAATATTAAGTCTGAGAGACATGACTGATTAAGTTTTGATTAGCGAATGCATTGGCTTGAAACAGGTTCTGTTAATAATATATTTTGCTCCAAATTATATATATAGCTGTTATATTTCATATTTGTGTTTTAAATAATTGTGTGACTATTACTTACTTTATTATAATTATTTATTATGTACACAATCTATACTTAAATATTTTCAATGAAGTAATTTGCTTTTTCAATTTATTTCTATGTAAATTTAGTCAAATACATGCCTTTGAATGATTTGTCGATTGACGCTGTTTCTCATTTTTTGGAGAGAAAAACGTCCATATATAATACAAATGTAAAATAGTAGATATATTCTAAAACTATGAACTAACTTATTAAAAAGATAAATACAATAGATTTCACCAAATAAAAATATTCAAAGTATTAATCTTCGATTTCAAAAGATGCGAAAACGTAACTAAGAATGTTTTGCGTGATATGACATTATTTTTAAGGAAGAATAAAAATGTTAACTTTATAATTCTAACAATTTCTTTGAAAACGTTGACATAAACAATTTATTTACAAAAATTTTGTAAAATTTAAAATGAAAAATTGGATGAAATATAACAAATACAGATTTAACTGAGAAAAGTTAAATCTGTAATTTCCATCCGTTAATAAAATAATTGAAAGGGACACAAATGATAGCGCAGGTTGTTATCGAAAAAAATATCACCACATAATAATATGTAGATATTGTTACTGTGTAGCTTTATACCTATTTCCAATTTGAAAAATATAAGAAATCGATTTAAATAGAATTGATAGTATTTTGCAGGTGTCAAGTATAAAGGGGCAGGACATTAGTCATTAGTCCCTGTAATGAAATGCGTCCGACAAAACTGCAGCACTATAACAACATAAAATATATCCTAAACAATACTCTCATCAAAATTAAATAATTTTTAAATTTCTTTTGTATTCTTTAATTCGACCTTGATAAGCCTACTTTAAATATTAAAAATATAAGTATTATCTATGCATCAAAGTAATAATTGAGATAATAAAAAGAGAAACAAAGTAATCCCGTAACTTAAATTACTTGAATTATAGTGACACATTTGATTATCTCTCTGAAATATATTAGTAGTGTTCATTATAAAGTGTACTAGCAACTCTTAAAGCCGATAAAAAGGCACAACTCGTTTAGATAAAATATGATATAATACTCTTGGAAAGTGTGACAGCAGCATGTAACAAATCGTTTAAGATTATATATACAATATGTAGAGGGTTTCTAGTGCAATATTATCAGTAATTCTCTATTATAATATTTATTTTTCTATTTATGGTTTGAACATCGTGAATTTTTGGTTTATCTAGCAAAATATGACAAACTGGTTTTGCGTTATAACATTACTTCTAAAACTCTTTCATAATACTAAACATGTATATTAATTTATGTTTCTAATGTCTCAATAAATTGTAAAACACTATAACTTCACCCAACTTATGATTAGAGGTGAATATAAAAATTACAACTTTATTGATTTGATTATGGTCAATAGATATTCCTTCTTGAAATCTTTATTTTTACATTATTTAATATAATTGCTCATTTTTATCTCATTATATATCAAAAAACTAGTCAATGAAGTAGACAAAATCTAATCTACAACACGAAAAAAACTACAACAAATAAAAAAATCAATACTGTTAAGTAGAATACTTCGCCTACAATATATATTTTCCGATTCCATTACATTTTAAACGTTATGTGTATAATAATAGTAAAACAAAAAGGGTGGCATCCCACACACCTAATACAGCGTATGTGTGTGGAAAAATCCAAATAAACATATTACACATGTAGGATTTTCTTTTTTTATACAAAACAAAATAATAAAATTACAATTGTTTGCTATATAGAAAATTCATCACGTATTACTTATGTGAAGTATTTGTAATATATATATATAAGGAAGTTTGTTCAGAAGAGGTTTATGATATCATATAGCATCCTAATTAACAGTAACCGTGTAGAGAATTTATTATATACTATAGCGCGGCTGGAAATGAGTTGATACAATCCTAACACAATTTGAAATCTATAATATCAATGTTGTACCTTTTTGGGACTTACTATAAGTTTTAATAATAGCATAATCATTAGAAAATGTTGATGGGGCAAACTTCTAAATAAGCCAATGAACTACCCTAGTTTTTCAAACACAATATAAAATACAATTATTAATACGATTATGATCATTTCAATTAATATTTATTTGTAAAAGTACGTATAGTTATATTATATCAGTTCTTAACAATGACATATAATACGACAAATCAATCGTTTTGTTTTTAAGTAAAATACATCATTATTACTAAAGTCAATATGTTGGTAAACTTAGATAAGCATGGAGAATATCTTGGTATCTATGAGTTAAACAACAAAATACTTGTACTAATTGAGTTTAGGGCATTAAAAATGATACTAATATCGTGGACAATAATTATACTATGTTCCAGAAATAAACAATTGCACGGGAAAAGTAATTGACTTTGTTCGTGTAAAAAAGTGATTATCTTTGCAACGTAAGAATGCAATACACAAATAATTCACTAAGGGTTTCATTGATCAACATACCGAGTTTTGGTGATCAGATATTATTATATTATTATTAAGCTATTTAAAAAGTAATTAAGCACAATTAAATAGGTAAAAACTAAAGAAAAAGCCAAAGAAATACATCAAACGACTCCACGATGAGTAAATGAGGAAAAGCAGTCCGGTAATTTTCCTGAAATACCGATTTAGGTGTGGAAATTTAAATTCTTTTAATAGTGAAAAAATCAAAGAAAACATTTAAATTATAAACGGTGAATATCCCGAAGAAACGAACCTAATATAAAAATGATTAAAACTATATATATTATTTACAAATAAGATTCACGATAGCATGTTATGCACGTATTCATTTTTTGTAGTAAAGTAAAATTAATGATTGGATTTGATCAAGAAAAACTAATTAATTGGAATATTATAAAACTTATATGAATAGTTACATTTTAATAAATGGCCTGTAACATAATGAAATACGTTTTGTATTTTTTGTTATTAATTACTGTTAAAGCGTTAAAATATCGTAAAAAAGTTAAAACAAATCTCTTCATAAAAAGTATTTTGGTTCTAGATCCAAAGATATAAGATCCAAATTTAAAAACATATTTGAATCAAATTATATTAATTTTTGTTCTTAGCCTCGTTTAATAAAAAAAATATATAAGAATAGCTCGTATCAAATCTTGTACAAAATCGTAGGTGCTTTCACTAACATCAAATAAAATAAATATATATTTTTAAACATTTCTACATTCATAGTGCATAAAATAAATTAATAAAGCTTATAACTTAAAAGGAAGGATACTATTTAGCTATATACATTTCACAAATATATTTTGCTAAAATAATACTTCTTTAATGCAAGTAATTGTCTACGCGTTCATATAATTACGACATCATTTTAAACGAATACATTTATTCACGAAAAGGACTAACTAAATTATTCAAACATAATATAGAAGTAATCATATACTACAGATTAATCGTCATATAAATTCCATACCGAATCATACTGTATAACCTTATAACTGTAATTTCTAACTATGTAACAATACACTTTTAGCCTGCTTTACTATATAGTTAATCATAAACAAATTTCTTAGTTTATAAACTTATCTTAGAGTTCGTTTTTTTTCTTAATATACATACATTAGTTACATACAATAATAAATGAAGACACAAGAGCTCATAACTCCCTTTCTTAACTATGTTAATCAAGAGAATGGGTTCTATCATAGAGTAAAAGCAATCAGCTGAATAATCTAATTGAAAAATAGTCAATATTAAACGAAGAAACTGTTCGAAAGAAAAAAATTACGTGATTATTAAAAGCAAAGCGAAATTTGACATTGAAATATTCATACACGTCATAAACTAGGAACTGTCTGTTGAGTTTGTAGTTAGTTTAATTTAGGCTTAAAAGTATAGAATACAAAACAGCAATGCCTTTAAAAATGAAACTATCGTGCAACTATCGAAAAATCGCACGTCCTAAACAAGTTAAGCAATATTAAGATATGTTAATATAGGCCGCGGATAAAGCAATCAAAATATATTCGAAAAAGCAATTAAAAGCTTGTGATTTGACGAAATAAAAATATTATTTTTAATATGTGTTTGAGAAGACATTACAGTTGAACCATAATGTAGGAGGATTGAGATATACAAAATTTGTATTATTCCTTTGCTATACGCTGTAAAAAACTTATCTAGAAATTTACCAAAAATTCAAACGAAAAAAAATATCAATACAATGCTGTTTAATAGCTATCTGGATAAAACGATAGTAGTAATTAAAATCGGATTTTCTCAAATATACAAATGTATTTAGGAAGATATTATACATAATGCAAATATATATCTGTATAATATATATATACATAATATGTAATATACTCGGACTAATCAGGTTAATGTAAAGTAAGGGAACATTTTCAGCTATACGCAATTGTAGTCGACCTAATGAAAACATTAGAAAACACAAAAAACGATCATTCGAGAGAAAGAAAGAAAGAAAGGGAGTAAGAAAATAAAATAGGATGGACTATTTAATTTTTGCAAAGATGAGGCAGTGCAACAATTATAATATACAACGAGTAAGCGAGGGCATACGTGTTTAATCGCTCCATACAAAAATATACCCACCCTAAAAGTTCACCTAATTGATTCACTACTCGACGTAGGTATACTCGTCTGCACTGTGGAGAATAGAAAAGACTACGATGATGATGATGTCTGTATATACCATTGTTCAAACAGCCTATATGTCAAAGAATGTTCCTGGATTTTCCTGTTTTAAGTGTGTGCAATGAGAGAAATCTATAACTCTTGTATATCGAATATGTATATACATATGTACATCAGAGAGATAAAGCACATCATATTATTATTATATGTAAGTAAAGCAAATATATAAAAAGCGTGACAAACGACGCGAAAAAAACTATAATAAAAATGAGCAAAATATGCCAAAAAGGCATATTTTTTCAGAAATCAATATTTCGTAGTTCCAGTCTACATTAGCCGTAAAATTTGAGTGTAGTACGCTTATATTCTTTATATACTACTCCAGTCACCGATATAATTTCGTCATATTACATACAACACCAGATTTACGCCGACGATACTAATATATAAATCTCCTTCCAAAGTGACACTTTAGTCTCCAGCGTTTCAGTTCTCGAGTTAAGTTTATATAATGTGTACAATTGGTTCAATTTAAAATAAATCGACTGAAATTGAATCCTGACAAAACGGATGTTTTTATATGTGGTACTGTCCAAAGATTAGGTTCTCTTGATTTTCCATATCTCAATGTCTGTGGACAGACTATACATCCTTCTTCTAACGTTAAAAGCCTTGGTGTGACATTTGACAAATTTGATATTCATATCAAAAATATTAGCAAGAACTAGTTCTTATTCATCAGGAATCTTTATCGTATTCGCCATTTCATTCAATGAGGAAACCGCTAAACTCATAGTTTGTGCCTTTGTGTTTTCAGTTTTGGATTATTGCAATGTTTTGCTTGTTGGCTGTTCATCCTTGTTACAAAACCGGCTTCAAAGAGTTCATAATTCTTGTGCTCGGTTTGTTAAACGATTACCAAAATCATCACACATTACATCGGTTATGAAAGACCTATTATACATTGGTTACCTATTCGATTGCGGATTAAATTCAAAATCTGTTGCATGGTTCATAAGACAATTTTTGGAAATGCCCCAACTTACCTGAAAAGGCTTATTAATCTAGCGTCTATCTAAGGTGTCATCTGCACGTGGATCCTTCTCTTTTTCAGCACCAGTGGTTTGGAATTGTCTTCCACCATAACTTAGATCTATTAATAATTTTGCTACTTTTAAATCTAAACTTAAATGTCATTTTTTCAAATAATATTTTTTACTTCCACTTTGAACTTCCTGACTTTGATTGTACTTGTACAGATTTTTGTGGTTAAATATATTATTATTATTATATACATATATTAAATAGGATGAATATAGGACTAAGTTGACGTTTAAATATTGTGTACCTATATAGTATATATACGAAGATATAAATTTCCATATAAAATTGATTGGATTTATTTATTGAATAAAATTATCAAACAACAAAAATGCCGTATAAATAAATACATAGTATAAACCAATATCCATATCGCTTGCAATGTGTATTTTATTAACATAATTTCTTGTATTAAATGCCATTAATGAGCATATATATTATTACATCATTTATTAGTATTGCCATAGTATTTATCTACATATTAATTATGGCTTCAACGAAATCGATTAATTTTTTAATAATAGAGTGACGTTTTGTGATTATTAAAAGAGAAAGAATGACATAATCGGAATAAAACGACCTACTATATCATCATATTATAAAATAACATTTACATAGTACATCCTTCGCTTTAATATAATGTCTAATCCCAAGGGACTTGCTAGAGTTTAGATAATTGACAGAATGGCAAATTGAGTTTTGTTGACTGCCAATTATTATTATATCTTAGGTTCAAAACAATTTTGTAGAGCTTCAACTTTTGTTTCCTAATTTTACAAGTATCCATTCTGAATAAAAATTAAAAATTAAAGAAATTGTAAGTCTATAGGTATATACTCGTAGTATTCTACAACTATATATATATACAATTCAATACATCATAACTATTATATATACATATATTATATATATATATGTATAAAGAAAACATCTATCATTGACAAGTAGTAACCCACTTTAATGGTAATTTAATGTAAGCCTAATAATAATATTCAGACATTGAAACGCTCTCCCAACTTCTAAAGTAGAAATATTCAACTTGTGGGTTGTGTGAACGGATGCCAATACCCTCTCTGCATTCGGATATAATCGCATGCAATCGGAAATCCTTTATTCTTGTAATTAACAATACTTCGATTATAAGATGTATATGGGCCTCTGCGGTAATCATCCATATACATAAAGAAGCTTAATGTCTTGAAGTTGACGTGTATAATATACTTCAATGTAAGAAATATGTAAAACTTTACTGATGCAAAGATAATTACACATTTGATAATTATTATTAAACAATTGATATAAAAATATAAATAAAATAAACTCGGGCCAAACCGAGGTTTGAACCCTAGATCTTCACATATTATGCAGTGCATTATTCTAGCAATTGAGATCCTCGCCCCATTTAATAGTAATTTATAAAGATATTGCGCTATCACGATTAGAGAATATATGACATGTCACATACTTATACTAGTAAAATAATGGTATAGAAATGTATCTAACATAGTTGAAGGAAACACTCTTCCACTTAACATTTCTATAATTTCCCCTGATATAAAAATTAAATTAACAAGAGTATCACTATATTTCATATTTAAAAAGAGATGGAAGTCAGTGTAGTTAGTTATTAGGCAGTACATAAACTAAATGAATGTCAAAGTATTATCAAGTAAAGGGACATACAATACGAAGAAATTATACATTACCAATATTTACACAAAAAAATATATAGCAAACTAATTAAGGATACTTGTAATTATAAAATTGCTTCCATATAAAACACAAAACAAAGTTAATAAATTGATATTCTCTTTAGTGGGAAATCATCTAAATTATTTTAAAATTACAGCAGACATTTTTCTAGTTGCCAATGATAGATCTGTTTTCAGCTTTGTGTGCGCGTACTAGTTAGTATGATTATAGTAATTTGGTGGTGTATAGTACCTACTATGACTATAACCAACATAAGATGGGCGCCATGAAAAATGTCACACAGTGCACATAAAGCTGAGACGCGCTTGGATGGGGAATTACACATACCATCCGTGCAGGATAAAAATGATAATTAGACATAACATTTAAAATCAGGTAAAGACTGGAGGAGGGGGAGAGAGGCGGTGGTAGAAAGTACGGCTAACCCAAATCTAGGCAACTCTTTCTTCTATCAGTTATGAATACCTAACTGCTATATGATAGCAAAGTAAATCTAAAAATAAGGTTCGTTGGTGGCATAATATATATTTTTCAAAAGAAATAAAACAGGAAAGGGTTACTTATGGCCAGTGTAATTGTAAATAAATAGGACTACGAAGATCAGCTGGGTTATTTACTATATTTTATTATAGCAGTAAGTAATGATAACAATATTATAGTAGCAAAGATCTATAGTATTTATAAGCAATTTTTTAATCTAATTAATCTAGAACGAAAAAATGTGCAAATTCATTTTAAACGAATATAGGTTAATGTCAGGGTGGATACACGGTCCAAAAACCTTGGAAATTACAACGTAATGGCTGAAATAAGCAATGATCATAATTATATTATTCTATTGTGATTATAATATTCAGGCAGTCAGTTAGTACATTTAGCTCAGAATAGACGAATGCCTTTAAACAATATAAAAATTTAATAATAACTATTCAAGATAAGTGCGATAGGGTTTTCTACATTACACCCCAAAACAAGAATAGCAGTTTGTGTCTCCTTTTATAAAATATATATGCCGCATCAGATATCATAAGAGTTACAATTAATAACCTAGAAAATATACCATAATACTCAGTGTAATATAACATTATTGTTTAAGGGTTCAGTTATATTATGTACTGATGGAGGTTTATCTATAACCACCTATTTTTAATTTTTTTAACTGAATAAATTTGTTTAATATACTATGTTGTCTGCGCATAAGTAGCGGGTTATTTATGTCCATATAATGTTACTGTATATATGTATTAACCAACTCCTCAGTTCTAGTCTATAATAGTTCAGTCTAGTGGAATATCATTTCATATTAAGTTGGAAATAGTTTTTCAATGAGCGCGTGATGGCTATGTATAATACGCAGACGCGGTATAATATATACGCGTCGTCTTTGGAAACCATTATAATACTCCTTTTTATTAAAAGAAACACGTGATGAAAGAAATTTAATACCATCGTGTGTTCCATTAAATGGATAATTTCTATATTAAAAAAGCATTTGGTGATTTCATTAACCCTGACAAAATGTAAGAGGAAAATCGTCTAAAATGCACAAACCACTACACCAGTAAATTTAAACATTTATTTAAGATATTATGTATTATAAAATTCACAATTATATATACTTGCATTACAGCGGGGTGGATATTGCAAATGTATACAGGTCTTTACATTTAAATAATTAAACGCAGATTTACAGCTACCAGATACAGATAAATACGCACTTAAACATAGATTGTCTATATTCAAACATATAATAATAATGTAAACTAAAATATTACTCTGCTATGTAAATTTTACAGCATAATCTTAAACTTGGATTAACTAGTAAGTATACAAGTTACACTTATATTTTAATTTTAAATAATTTATATGCATAGCCTCTTCAAACCTTTCAATATATTACAGAACTTCAAAGGTGAAAAATCAGATAAATGAATTAGCATACTTTTGTTTTAGTTTAAAGTTAATTTAAGGTAAACAGTCCATACGGTTATATAGCATTATCAATTATATTAATTTAAAACTTATTGACTATATTAATATGTAGTATTTAATTTTTATAAAACTATATTTGCACTCATTACGCATCTCTACCTCAATTACCAGATGAAACATTTCAATACACTAAATCTATATTTGATGAATAAAGTATACACTACAATAATTTACTTGAAAAATCGAACTGCTACTATGTTAATGCATCGATTTCATATTATTGAGAGAACCTAAACTTAATGCATAATATTACAGGCGCAAATTATTATATTGATTGAAATATATAGATCCACATAAATTTCAAATTACATAACGGGATTACCTTATTCATTAATTATATATATAACTTCACAGAAGCCAAGTAAGGCAAATGAAATCTAGAAACTAATGTGTTGTGTACAATTGATATGAATTAAAAAAAACAAGTAAAAAAGGAGAAAATGTTAGATTATAATAAGGTTAACAAAAGGTAAATGGCAAAATTCAGACTTTAAATAATATAATATCAAATTTCCGCCTACACGTCTATATACCTACATTATACATAATATGTTTGCTGACTATCTGTTATAGCATAGAATAAAAATGTATATATGTGGTAAAACTATGTAAAAACCTATATTATATATATCGTTATTGTTGGCTCAAATCGGAGTTACAATCCAAATCGCATATGTTCATTTTATAAATTGTCCAGGGAAAGAGAAAAACGTCAAATGTTTTCACAACAACACACATATGAGGTATTAAACCATTAGCTATAACTCTTTAATATTTCTCTGACAGACACGAGACTAACATAGGGTAAAACAGCGTAACATTCTGGTCATAATAGACTAGTTGAAAAAAGCATTTTTACAAAATATACACATGTGCAACTTTGATTTTAAATGTCAAATACACATGTGAGATATTGAGCCGACAACAACGATATACTATATTAATATTCAGAGCAAATCAATTATATTTACTAATTTATATTGTCCGCAAATAATATTTCCATTATTATAAATCATGAAAAAGACGAAAGAAAAAGAAAAAGTATAAAATAGAGGATTGAGCAATTATACTCGTAGTCTGTTGTAGAGTTACATTCTTATGTCTTAAATATATTTGACTTACAGATCCGAATCTGTGGAGAACAAGAAAACGTTCGGCAGATGGTTTACTTCCCGCTGATTGCGATTGGCGACGACCCATCTGAAACATTGAGAAAGTATTTATTAAAACTACTGTATTACTAGAATAGATAAATAAATGTGCTAAAAAGTATTTCGTTATTATTAACTTTGTGTATATTATATACTTTACACTAAACTATTATTTAATATTATTAATCACGGAAGATTAATAAAACTTTGTTCATCTTTGAATACAAGAAGTATTCGAAGATGCCACATAGTTAGGCAACTATTTAATTTAATGTGCTGCAAACGACCTGCTTTTACAAACGCATTGCTAACTCATATATATTATACCTAATTAAATAATTATTAATTGTTTGGAATAAAATGAATAGTTTAACAAAGAATAAGAAGCAATATTGGCATTATGCATGATGTATGATGTTATTATTTGAAATTCTCAAGATAATTCTCAAATGGTATATGAATGATTTCCTATATTAAAGAGTAGCTAAGTATTATAAATAACATACACGTCCTAATACGGATATTAAATATACGATGTATGAAATAAAATACTAAGTTAGGCATTATAGTTTTTGTAGCCATATATTTATCACATAATAAACAATTTATACAAAAATATGTATACTGCAATTGTTATACAATTGAATTTTCAATATCATTAAAAGAGTCATAATTTGAAAATTATTTTACTGAAATATGAATGTAGTGATTAATATAACCATTAATATTAACAATAACATATACAGATACTATTTCATTATTATCATTAAAAACTTGTTTTATATTTCAAAACAGATCAAATGATATAATGTTTATATATATACACATAACATTCACAATTATATTACTTAAAAAATGGTAGTAAATCTATGTTCTAAAATGACATGCATATTTAAAAAGTTGTAATTAAAATTTAAATACCTTATCTAAATTAATCAATTGTCATTAAATTAAATAAAGTAAAAAATAAATTAAAATATGATTAACAGAAAATGCGTTCTGTAGAATATAAAATATATATAACCAATATAGGTTTCCGACAATGCATCTGCCTCTATCAAGGTAGATATAGAACATAAATAGACAAACAAAGGGTTTTGTAGTAGTATATGAGTGAGATTAACAAGAGATACAGAAAAAAAATTAATTATTAGTACAGTTCTAACGACCCATGTTACATGTACCTTATGTGCCATAAATTTATATTTATACTATATTGATAATTTAATATATTTATACCTACTTATTTTTCGCTAATCATATACTACCCCTCGGTCTAATATGTATCCAGCATATCACCTTTCGGTATTCAGATATATTATTTTATATTTAGCAATGTATATAAGAAAACAAGCTTATGAAATATATAGTCAAACTATTGCCGATTTTTACTGCTTATTGCTGCTTTATGAGATAGTCAAATAAAATAGATATTAATTAGGATATACCTGTTCTATACAACCATACTATGTATTTAATATATACATAGTATGGTTGTATAATAATATGGTTGAGTCAGTATATCATATTCAACCTGATACTCATAAACATGTTTTCTTTTTATTGAACAAAGTCGCACATTAGGTAACTCGCTTATTAAAAGAGTTAGTTCACCAAACATCAAATGAATAAACGCAGTAAATAGCTTTTTTAGTGTATAACTCCTCTGCAAAGCAATTAATATAATATCGCATCGCGTATCATTTAAGTCTGCTACATATTTCCAACATATATACTTTATGTTAAGCATTTTATGTAGTTTAGGCAGGTGTTGTTCTGACGAGTATTATGAATATAATCTATTATTTAAAACGATATAGTTATCCATAAAAAAATAAAGCGTAGGTATCTATAGTAAAAATAACTATATGAATTTGCATCAGAAAATATTAACGGAATATACTACAAAACTACTGAAGTGTTAGCTTGAAATGAATAATACTAAATATTGTCGGTAAATGTAATTTTAATAATAAAAATAAATCACTAATTAAGTAGTTCAGTTAAGTAATTAACTAGCGAACCTAATGAGCCAAACTTCAAAACTAATTTAAATACTGAAACGATACAAACCTATAATTACAATTAAAATGTTTAATCAAATTTCATATACATTGATAGCACAAGGTTTTTTCTGATGGTATGTTGTTTATATTTATTATTGTGATATGCTTTTAAAATCTGGTACATATATGTATATACATATATATCACCTTCATCCATGTGTATACATATACGTATAAGATTTAAAAAAGCGAATTACAATAACATTAACGACATTATATGCCTGACAAAAAAACGCTATATTAACGGAAAGCAATTCATGTAATTTACAGATACTATTATATGCATATTATTTATAAAGTTCGACATCGCAAATTATGTTTGAACTTCATCACTATATAGTGTGAAATAAGGTTACACATGAAGATTTTTGGGAGAGCGAAGCTCAAGCTGAAATCCTGTGTGGTGCGACAGTAGAATATTCAGTTTTATGCAAACAGATATGTTTCAAGTGTTAGTGTATGAGATAATACGAATAGTTTTGTTTGATGAATAATAATAATAATTAAATTGCCGCAAGATTTTGCATATTAGAATTGGCTTGTATAACACAGTGTTGTTGATGAGGTGACGCAATATATAGTTCACAACAATGGACTGATTTGTAAAGCTAATTAATATGTAGATGAAATGTAACTGAACATAAATTAAAATTCACACATTTATTTACCTATTTAATAGTAACAATAATAGTCGTGCACTAATTGTGGTAGCTTTAATAATTTACATTAATTGCCTATGAGTAGATTAAAACAGTAATGTCACTGAGGAAAGAATAAAGTAAAAACCACTTGAAAATGTTTAAAGTAATTAAAATAAGTTTAATTACAAAATTGTCCGAGCTTTCGATGTATCTTCACATCATAATCATGGTCATAAAAATGATTATGATGTGAAGATACATGGAAAGCTCTGTCAATTTTTTAAATAAATTTATTTTAATTACTTTAAAGATTTTCAAGTGGTTTTTACTTTGTTAATCTACTTTTGTTCTGTACGAGTTATATTCAATAGTTTTATCAACTTTAATCAGATAAGTGTGGTCTACAATATTCAGGCATACTGTATTGTGAATACAACTCGAAAAATGTTAGAGTATATATATATACACCGCTACTATGATATAATATACATATTTCTATTTCTGTATTTATGCATATAAATTAAACTCTTAATGTGCATAATAGATATAAAACAAAAAAATTCCCTCTTCGCCGTAAAGGAAAAAAACATATTTAAGCACCTGATCATTAAATTTTAAAATACACATAATTAGTATGACATTTACGTAATTAGGGCTTGATTACATATTTACATTCACAACATATTTATATAATATACAGTTGGTCTCATTAGAGATTGATGGAATCACGCATCACGTTACACACTTTTACTATATTATATACCGGTATACTTTATATAAGTATAAGTAAGTGTAAGCTAAAATAATATAGACTGCTTACGTATGTATTCTGCTTTTTAATACATAGCGTGCACATATACTATACAGGCCGGGACTGTATTTGCGGCCAAATGCGTGCGATTTGGTACTCATGAACTAGGAATTTGAGGGTGAAAAACAGGTTCCGTAATCACAATGCACAACCAGAGGTTCTAAGAATACATACTAATAGACTATTCATTTCATCCGCTCTCTGCTCCATAAAAGATGAAGAAGCAGGCAAAGGATCCTAGTCACAAGATTACTAAATTGTTGGTTATGTAGTAAATTCCCTACAATGTTATTAGATTTTCCGTTACCCCTTGAACCTTAGCTCTCGATTCCCGAAGGAATATTATGGCGTAACGCTTAGGTAGATATTATAGTCAACTACACTAGCACAACTATCAATAGTTCTGACTTTGACTTAACTATATAGTAGCTTTCTATAACACTTTACCTATCATTCTAATGATGTTCTTGACACTGAAAATGAACACAAGTATACTATGGATAGTTACCTCGCTGCAATATTATATGGCGTGCACGACGAACAATCACAAATGAAGTATATGAAGTAAGCACAGGAAGCGTGGTACCCATTTACCTATAACAACGATTCGAGATCAATAAACTAATAAAATACAAAAATACAGACTAGAGTATAAAAGGAGAGAGGTTGAAATGAGGTGGAGGCAAATAGAAACTGGGGGTGGTTCAAGGGAACAAAAAGGGAGCTGTTGATGCCATTAAAGAAGGAAATTCTTGAGAGGGCGAAGAAGTGGGGTGGGGTATTTGCGGCTGAATGTGAATGAGATAGAACGCATTATGAAATTGAGTGTCGAAGTACCCTCTCTCAGATGACTATGCTCAAGTCACCCGTCACACACTATCCTGACTCAAAAGTTGCCAGGACAAGAGAAATGATGAAATAATAAAGAGAAAATAAATGCGCACTCAATCGATACTGAAAAAAAGTACTAAGTAACGATACTGACGTCATCCATATATATTCTTTGAGGCGGTTGAGATAAAGATCCCTATTATAACTTAGTGTTAAGAATCCATGCTACATTTAAAAAAGCTGGTGTGTCTCACACAAATGTATGACATTTAAAAATACACAGGTCAGAGAGTAACAATCATTATGAAATAATGTTACATCATAACGTATTAATACACTTGATGTGAAGAGTCAGATATAGGAAATACCGATAGGGTAGGGTATATGTGAATACACTGAGTCGTAGAATATATTCAACTCATAATAGACATATATACAGTACTAGGTAGTTTAGTGCCTAGATAGATATACATGCATATATATAATACGAAAGAGGTCGCTTGATGCGATCTCTCTTACCTGTAGTAATTTAATTCATTCTAGTGCCTATAAATAATGCATTGTTACATCGACCTTAGAATTGGCCAATGTGAAGATAGTCACTGCTTTTAACTCGTGAACAATCTAACTTAAACTCATTTAAATAACCTAATGTTCATTATTAGTGGCTAAAGTAATATTATATAATATCATTTAAAAAAATAAGTTTATACTACAGTAAAAACTATAGTGCGTATTTTTATTATAGATAGACAGATCTATGAAGAAATATTGTGTTTACTAGCTGCCCTAAAGAGAATGAATTCTGTTTTTCGTACATTCATGCGATACTCTACGTAGAATAGAATACTAAGAAGCGTAATCATTACCCTTTTAAGTGTAATATGTAGAAATATAAATCGAAAGTAATATTGATGCAAAATCCAATAAACATAGGGTTTGGGAACTTTCTGTCATTCAAAAATTATTTATTCAGTACTATATATATATACCAAAGTTTATGCCATCAATAAGCATGCCATAAGTACTGAAAATATATTGTACGTACTTCTATAATGAAAAAATTATATTGAAATAGAGTATTACATTATAATATTCAATATAATGCGTTAATAAAACAAAAAAATATAAGTATTGGAGAAACCTTCATTTTCTCATATGAATCAAACTGTGATTTAAAGTACACATAATATGAAGTATATAATACATATATCATACATGTATCTAGAAAATAGACATAAATGCTAAATTATTGTGAAATTTTAACTATGTAGCTTTAACAATATTCCAGAATAAATAATAAATATGTTCTTAAATTTTTAATGGTATAAGAAAAATTAAATCAAATGAAATAGGCAAATATGTCAAAATATCTTGTATATATCTGACATTGGAAAAAATTATCGAATTCGCATATTATGAAACTCTTGCTTATGAAACTTAAAATATAGCTTAAAATAAACATAACACATTTTGCTAATTAGTAAAACGATTTTAGGAAGCTAAAGTGTCTTTTGAAAGAAATATACATTTGGCGTCTACATATAGAAAGATTTTTTTAAATATTAATATGTTTTACTTTAATTAGCTAAATCATGAGTTCAAATACCACAGATGTGTGAATAACTAGAAAAAGAGGAACTTTTTGGTATTATTATTATTTTGATACACAATACAAAGACATTTTAACATATATGATTATTTTACTGTAGATATAGGTTGCTAAATGTTCATAAAGCAGAATACTATAAGTTACATAACAATTAGATAATGAGATATGCCTCAAAAGATAATAATAAAAGATAATGTGAGTTGTAAAAAAATAATTTCAAATAATGATATATGAATAAAGTGCACTAAATGTTGAAATACACCTCAAAAAGTGTGTGTGATATATAAATGTTTATGGGAAATGTAAAAATAATATATAGAAACACAACTGTAATTCGTCTTTAAATAATAAGTAATAACTTTCAATATATAAAAATAAATAAGCATACTGGTGAGCCATTTTCAGAAAAATAAGCAAATAAAAAAAACATTTTTTAGATTTAAATTATTATTATTTCGTTGTATGGAATATTTGCTACATTTTATGAAAACATTAGCCCTCAGGCTATTATTATAAAATGGCATGATTTTCTATGAGGATTTTCATTTACGATAAAAATATCTGTGATCATCGAAACTCTCAAACATCTATTGCATTATAATCTTTGTTATTGATAATTTTTCATGATTTGCTTACTTTAAATAATTTTACTTTTGCAACTTTTGTAACATTCGTTAAGTAACGTAATGTTACATTTTTGTTAATTATTTAATTGTATTCAGATATAAAAAGGAGCATTGTTAAATAAATGTATTGTATAAGCTGTAATAATTAGAAATTATAACAGTAGTAGGGAGGGGGGGGGTGTGCCACGACTCCACCCCCCCACACCCCGAGAAATCAGAATCGAGAACGCATTTAGCCAATTGTAGAGCCCGGAGAGAATCAAAGGAACGCGCGCGTCTGTTATAGCTCATTTTGCCCTTACGTCTCCGAGAGACCTGAACGGAAAATAGGTATATTTAAACAAAAATATTTGTGCGAAATTCAAATTTAAAAATAAACTGGAAGATTTTAATTAAACGCGAAATTATGTAATAGTATTACATCATATTTAAGGAAAAATGTTATGAGAACACCCCTATTTAATACTTTTCTATTAATCAGAGACAAACCATAATAATGCAACAGTTTCTTATAGCAGCCTTTTAGTAAATAAAATAACAGATAAAGCACTAAGTATAATTTTTCACTGAAAAAATATACTTATTTTATAGCAGCTTGTGCTTTATCTGTTATTTTGATTATTTATAGGTTATATATATATTACTTGTCTTAAATTTCAGTAGTATAGCTATAATATAACCGTATTTAGAGAAACTTTATAAATTGCTAAATAATATCCCTAAACATCAAAATAATTTTCTAAAATTAAGCTAAAAATTCGCTAAACTCCTAAATGATTCCCTAAAAATATGCTTAAAATTCGTTAAACTCCTAAATGATTCCCTAAAAATATGCTTAAAATTCGCTAAACTCCTAAATGATTCCGTAAAAGTATGCTTACAATTCGCCAAACTGCTAAATGATTCCCTAAAAGTATGTTAAAAATTCTTTAAACTCTTAAATGATTAATTTGAGTTGGAAGCAGTCTCAGAGCTGGATAAATTATAATAATAATAATTAGACATGAATGTGTTAGACGCGATACCTTGTTTCATTTAAGGAATCATTTAAGCGTTTAGATGATTTTTAGCATACTTTTAGGGAATCATTTAGGAATTTAGCGAAATGTTAGCTTTCTGTTAAGATTCATTTGGGAGTTTAGCGAATGTTTAGCATACCTTTAGGGAATTATTTAGGAGTTTAGGGATATTATTTAGCAACTTATACATTTTCTTTAAATACAGTTAAATTATAGATATACTACTGAAATTTAATACAAGGAAGTAGTATATATGTAACCCATAAATATTTGCTGGATGATTATAGTTTGTCTCTGAATAATAGAAAAGTATTAAATAGGTGTTCTCGTAACATTTTTCCTTAAATACGATTTAATACTAGTACATACCCCCGCGTTTAATTAAAATATATCCGTTTATTTTTAAATTTGAATTTCGAGCAAATAGTTATGTTTAAATAAACACATTATCCGTTCAGGTCTCTAGAAGACGTAATGGCAAAATGAGCTATAGAAGACGCGCGCGTTCCTTTGATACTCTCCGGACTCTACCATTGGCTGATGGCGTAATCGATTATGATTAGTCATGAGGGAGGGGTTAAGGGTGGAGTTGTGGCACACCTATTCTACTACTTATAACCCAGGAATATTTTCCAAAAATATGCATCCTATTATATGTAAAACTCGTAACGAATATTACATGCTTAAAAAATCGCACCAACGTGTTTTGATACATGGTTAAATTAACAGAAAATGAAATAAGTATTAATTAAATTATGAATTATATAATTTACTACATATGTTAATAACATAAAATACTGCATATAAAAATGTTCATTTATTTGTGGTAGAAACCCATTTTATGCTTCACATTATTTAAAGACATTAGAAAAAGTGATCGTACACATTATACAATATATATTATATACATATATATATCTACCACGTAGTATGCTCTATAATTGTAATTTCTGTAGTATCATCTATAATTAAAACATAAATTTATGGTAGCTTATCGAGTGCCACTTGTTGATAATTCAGCTAATAATAATGAAGTATGGCAAAAGACAGAAAATATAACATAAATTCATCGATATTGGACGACCAAATATTGTGACAAATGTGACCAAACGTTACATTCTCTTTATGTATATATAAATCAATATTGCTGCATACATATCAGCGATATAGCCGGCGTAAATACTCATTGTTACCGATTTTTTATTTTTACGATGATTTAGGTAAATTTGCTTATTTATATGAAAATGACCCTGGGATGTTTAATTTTTTATTAAAACCACTGTCGTATGGTAAGATACATTTTAAATTAATCAATACTAATATCAATTAATACGATCAATTAATACGATCAATTAATATCGTTTGATTAATCTATAATATACACTAGGGCTAAAATATATTTTACAGTTTGCAGGTTAAAATGTAGTTTATATAGCAGCAGAAGATAAATTCCTAAAACGAAAACGATATTTTGTAAACAGAATGTATTTTAATAATAATAAACGACTACATATGAAGAGAAAAACATGACAGTACGAAATCGGTGAAAAATTTACAAAAACATCAATGTACTTTTAACATATTACCATATAGGAATGCTATACTGACTGAGACAATCCAATATTTAGCTTATAAGTGGGTATGAATGGGTATGGGAGTGTAGTGCACCAACTATTACGGATTGATATTGGTGCCCTAAAAAGATGCATATTAGAAAAATTGAAATAATCAATTAAACCAATTAGTAGGTAGTGCTACACATAAAAGTGACACACAATGATAAAACTGCAGGTTTGTATAACCACAAAACTAAAAATGTAGAGTTATAATGAGATAACATACTGTAGGCAATTGTATGTCTGCATACATAATATATAATACATAACATAAATTATTTAAATTTCCTATCTCGCACAACACCTGCGCATATTCCAACATTAAAGGTTGCTGAACCAAAAAAAAGAAAGATGAGAGAAGCTGAAGTAATCGAACATATTTTCCTTCAGAATGTATTTCATAATATACCGCCTATTAATAAATAAGTAGCGTAAAGGTCCCTTGACATTTTAAGCACCACAAGACACAAACCATACCTGTTTCGCTTAGTATATAGCAATCAAGAGTGCGAAACATTTTGGGCAATCGTCACTAACATTAATCTTGATGGTCATCATGTGACTGACTTCTTTATTTATCCCTCTCTACCCCAAGTTTAGTGTAGTCGTTGCTTTCATATTTTGTGTGTGTATAGTGTTCAATATGATGTTCTTCTCAATGAACGAACGAGAGTTAGCTTGATTTTCTTTTAACCTAGCATATACTTTCAAGGTGTGGAAGCAAAACACTACAGAGCTAGGGAACAGCAGGTTATGTCGAGAGAGACTGTTGACGACTGGCGGCTAGAAATAACAAGAAACAAAAATCGGCTGCTATAACCACAGCAGAAAAGCACCAAAACATATAAAGTCAGTCTTCTGCAGTAAAGTAAGATTTTTTCTGAAGTTCTACTCCATACAAGTGCAGCACACCACTTGCAACCATCATCAACCCAGCCTGTTCCAAAAGACATTTTGCAGCTGACGATGGTTTCCATCGTCAAGACCAATAATCGAATTTATTACCCGACCAGAGGTAACGGTGCACACCCAAATGTCTAACCACCCATAACAGTAATTATCCAGAAATTTAGACATCTACATACATAATATATACAGTTATGTATATTATGTAATTTCCAACTTTTGAAGCAAGAAATATCGATTTACGACAACTTCAAAATGTTTGCGGTTAATCAGAATAATAATATGGGTATAAGCATATAAGCAACAGAAATCATAAGCGCAACCCCGAAAGATGGTTAAACTAGACGCTGACATCGATTATTTCAAAAATCACAAAATGTAAATAGTGTAGGCCATGACAAACATTGACATATATTGCTTACAACACTGTAGAAAGAGAGGAACGGAGAATGTGAAGGAAAAAGAAAGCAACTCTATATTTGGAAACATTTAGAAAATGTGAAGGTTTAAAAAAGTAACCCTGTGGCGTAATTGTTGTTATTAAAAATATCATTATTAGTGTTAGTAGTAGTAGTAGTCAAATTCTATACATTTTATCTCGAGATTAAAGTCTGAGAGAAAGATTCATAAAAAATCTAGTCAATATACAGAAAAGAGAAATATAGAGTAATAGTCAACAATGTGTGACTCATTTGTTCGAAAGATGTATAAGCTTGCATCGAATTAAAAACAATGGAGTATGGGTCTAAAAGAGAGAATAACCTGGAACAGTTTTGAACTGTAAACAAGTTTTCACCATGACATTACAAAATACAGTATTCAGTTTCCTTGAATTTCATCGTAGAACACAAATGGAGCCAAGAAAGAAGAAGGAACAACAGTTTCCTTGCCTCTCTTAGTCAAGGTAAAGTTAAGAAAATATAGGTACCCATACTTCTACAGCAGAATATTATTATTACGGGACGAGAGTGAAAGAAATACAAGTCACTATTGCAAGTCACGCAACTCCGCGCTCTAAACTATAATATCTAGGTGCCCATTGTACAGGTGGGAAATACCATTAGCACAACGACCTAATCTACAATATGAAGTGCAGGAGCTAGGAATCTACGAAAGAGAGATACTGCAGCTCAACTCTCTAAATTTAATTTGAAGTTTGATTATACAGCTAACTTAACCGCTACTTTGTTGATATATAACAAACACACACAAAAGTTTAAGTTAAGCCTTCTAGGAGTTATATGGGTCCATAATTTTTCAAAGAAACAGGAATAAAACTCTTATGAAACTGCGTAATCAGCGGAAGAAAGCATGTTGTTTGAATTAGAATAAAATCAAGTTACCCGATATTATTTTAAAGTAATAAGAAAAGAAAAACAAGAAAGTCATCTAAAGAGAAAAAAATGATTTCATAAAATAATTAAAACAGAAAGATTTATGAAATCAACAGCCAGAGAAAGATACAGTATGGTCTGTAAAATCTCAATGAAGATAGTTAAAACTTCTCATTTTTTATCTAACTTTTGATGTGAAGATTAGTTAACCCTAAGAGCATCTATGAAATCCATACTGGTTTTCCTTTAAAAGATTAAGTTTTTCAACAAATGAATTAATTCGTCTTCTCACTGTTTCCTCAAAAATCTTTGATAGTGATATAGGTCTGTAGTTTTCAGCTTTTGCCTTATAACCCTGTTTGAAAATTCGTTTTACTCTTGAATTTTTTTTTATTTATGGAAACTTTTCTGATGAAAAGGATATATTTATCTATTTATCAATTACCTCACTTAGTTTTTTCTTTGTTATTTTATAAGCAATGTTAGGTAAGCTGTCAATACCACAGGATTTCTTATTTAGTAATTGGTTAATTATATTACAAATTTCTAAGATAGAAACTTTTTGCAGGTAAATAGAATTCATAGTATTATAATTATAGTTGTGAAATTTGTGTACTTATGGTTAATAGCCTCAGCTAGTGTTTTTCCGATGGTTGAAAAATATGTGTTTATTTCATTGGCTATATCTTCTTTTATCTTTAGTGCTTTTATTATTTGTTGTCAATTTTTGTATTATATTTTGTGTCACTACTATTTGGTTTTATTATTTCTATAATAATAAGACATATTGTTACATATAATTAAACTATTATGTTATAAGTGATCTAAATGTTAAACTTAATTCAATATAAATAAACCTGGGAATTGGATTATTTTATTTTAGAAATAATATAATATGTTAATTTTAATTATACAAAAGGTTTCTTATTAATTAACCATTTAAAAAGCACATACAATACTACATACTTCCTTTGCACATTTACGATAAACTACAATAGTTCATACATTTTTTGCAAATAATTTATTACAAGCGTCTTCTTTATTTTATGCACTTTTTAATTATAACATGATCAAATAATTACTTTGGATCCAGATGATACATCTTTCTCTTATTTTTTTAATTTTAGACACATATTTTCCAAATCCAATGTGATAATGTATAATAAATAATTAATTAATATACAGAAATATAATCATCCAAACCAATTAACAAATTATTTAGGCGAATTTATTAATGTATTTAGAGCGAAGCACATATGCATTTATAAATAAATGAGTATAAAACATTAAAAAACATGTTAAGGTTGTGGAAGTGGTTCAAGACTACAATTAAATATATATGTTCTATTGAAAATGTGTGGTTATACATTTTTAATTAATAACATTAACGTTGATTGCATATTCGTAGCATATTTGTTAAATGAACAAAAATATAACTTATTAAACACGTTATCTAATATAATCTTCTCAATATAATATGTATTTTAAAAAGTATTACTTAAATCTAAAGGTAAACAACAACAACAACAACAAATTTCGTATCCATTCTATTTAAACCATTTTTTTTTCAAAAAAATAATAAACAATGGTTAAAATTTGATCTATTACTATGAGTTTCCTCTTTTATGATTTAATTCTAAACTGATGACATTAAATTTATTAGTTTACATCCGATGTCTTGAAGCACCATCCTGTAACTGGTAGCAAAATTTAATACTGTGCACTCCTAGCCGTAAATGATCAACATATTAAGCTGGATGTTTAATTGTATTGTCTGGCAAATTCCACTAACCAGCAATACCTACCTTTCTACGTATAGTCGAATCCACTTCGCCTATATTTCCTAAATAACTAAAATACTGTATTTATATACATACATTAACAGAATGCACAAAGAACGTAGCTTGAAATATAATATAGTGAAATTAGAATTTTGATATTTATAAAATTTTTGAGAGAGAAAATTACCACTTATACGCGACAAGTTCCAATAAGTAGTCAATTATGCTTATTTAGGCTAGTATAAATTAAGTGATTTTTTATTTATAAAATATATTAATATGTTTTCTTTTAAGTCTGGTTTTAATGAAAAATAGCTACAAATCAGTGAAAGAGAAAAGAGGATATTATGTCAATAAAAGATGACACTGTATATTAATATCGAACCATTTTATTGAGAAAGAAAGGGGGTAGCGGGTTTGAATGACCATTGTCAAATAAAAGGTTTCTATAGTACTCCTTGCGTGTCATCCCTGCAGCTGAACACAACTCACACACTAAAGTATATCTAGGCAAATTATAGAAAACCTCAATTATACCTACATACTAAGTATAATTTGGAATGCATTTATTAGACGGTAATATAATTGCTCACTTTTTGATTAATACGATTCCATTTTACTATTGTAACGACACTCAAAAGAGATAGACGGGCTTCGCTTAAAATCCAAATACTCTCAGAAAACTACTTTGGCAGATCTATAATAGAAATTATGAAGTCAGGAAAGCCTGGTATATATGAGGATGCAACTATAGTCTAAAAGAGTTATTTAATCAAATTTTAAGTTAGTGGGAGATGTAAAGCCAAAGCTATAACAGCTCTACAGTCACGATGGTTAGATATAGTATGTGTGTAGCTCAACGTTCAATACAGTCAGAAGACTACGATATTCGAACAATTCAGCTATACATAAAATTGAGCAGCTCTGAACAGACCGGATAATTTCATCGGCAGAAGAGAATGATGACAGAGACCAAAGCCCAGCCTTAAATCTCTAAGTCTAACGCTATACTAGCTGTAGTCAGCCTATTATACAACGGCGCGTATAGCATGATCTAACTATGAACGCATCTGATCGGATCTATGGTCCGCTGGCAGCAACAGTAACAATTTAGGATAGTACCAATAGGGACTTAAGTAGTCAAAACCGATTATGTGATGCATACTGAACGCTAGTTGGTAGGATTTGTAAGGATATATTTAAGAGGGGGTTTGTCATGGGTAGAAAATCGCTCACCGAAGCTTCTAACTTCCAACAGAGGATGAAGTACTACACACATACTTCATTGAGCACTCTAGACTAGATGACTAGAGACAAACTGCAGTTTGATATCTCTATATAGGGCAAAGAGCGCGTGATATATATATTTAATCTTTAATATGCTAATAACTGTTGGCTATATGAAATAACTGTATCACATTATGTAATCGCCCATAATACATAAATAGAAACGAATTTAAAGCTGCTGCTGAAGAGTTTTTACTTTAAAGCATAATATGTATATTATGAATGACAAGACAAGCTAACTATTTGACAGAAAAGCATTTACGTTGACATAATGAGACACATACAAGAGACAAACAGTCAAACAGTCCAGTTTTGTTATTGTCTATATTCGTCTTATTTACCCTATATTGAAATTGCTTAACGTTAAACGTATACCAGCAATATATTCCTGTATTATGTAGATCAACGTACCATGTAGGAAATCGAAATTTTATTTACAAAAGACATCCTCGAAAACAGAGAGAACGCGTAGGCTTTCGTTCAATTCTGATTTCAATTAAATATTCTTTCAAATACAACACAATGAACAAACACTGGCTAATATAGCATGCAAATTTTTAAAAGTTAATAAATTTTCATTTTAAATGGTAAAATAAAGGAAGAATACAATTAAAGATTGTATAGATACGGTCAAAAACAATTATTCGTATGTAAATGATTAGGATATTTTGAGAAAAATTAACCCATACACCGAAACTAATGTATTTAATACAATGGCAGTTTTCACATAACACGATTTGTATTTTATACATCCCAATGATAACTAAGTATAGTGCTAAAATAAATATTTTATGAAATAGAAAGCCAAAGCACCTATTTATATTTACTGTGAGATAGTAAATAATGTATGTATTACTCTTAGTATTACTCGTATTGCTCTTAATATATTTAATTAATAAATAAGGTAATAATTATTAACAATATTATATACTAAACAATGTATCAATACATCAACAAAAATATACTTCAACATTGTATTCCAGTAAAATACTTGTATAAATAGAAAATAATAAAAATCTTTATAGCTCATATATGCAATAACTTTTTTATGTTATAGTTATTCTCTAGCTTTTTATATAATAGCAATGTAATTATTAGTTTAAAGTTAATCAAGCTATAATTCATCGCCTCTAGAAAGGGAATTCAAAAAATCAAAAAAAAAGAAACATAGTAATAAAAGTAGTTTACTAAATAGAATGCTAAACAATTTACTAAAATATCCAAAATATATGAGTAAGGTAGATTTAATATTTTATAAATAGAATTTAATATATTTATATTAAAAGTCACAAAACAATTTTGTGAGTTTGGTAAGCATTTTCAACAATCTTTATGTAAAAAATTTAATTAAAACATTTTAGAATTTACATTTACAAATTTAAAAACTTCGAGAAAATCATTTCAGATTATATAAAGTTCTATTTAGTACAAATAAAAAATCAATTTTAATTGAAATATTTCAAAGAAATAAATATCAAGTGAAATGTTAATATTATCACATTTTATTACACAATATTAGGATATAGTCAAAATTATTAAACTAACCTTAAATGTATTCAAGGCGCTTTGCATTGTTTAATTAAAAAAACATTTGCAATAATATTTGTTTTTATAAATCGCTTTCACCTATTACTGATTGCATCAGCTGGATGTAAATAATAACATAATTTGAAAATTTGATCTATAATGTATAATTTGTTACATATTGACTCTCGCATGCACGCATACTGATGTTTTCGTATAAAATGCAAAATATAAAACATATACCTAACATAAAGATTAATGATGTAACCAAATTTGTAATATTTTTAGATATGTTTCTGATTTACAGTTTACGAGTAAAGTAAATATTGCATTTAAAAGTTTATAATACTGGTTCTAAAATTTGAAGCAATTTCTTTTCAATATAAATAAAATTGATTCTATCTCATAATGTGTGGTTTTGAAGAAATAATAATATAATAAATTCGATTTGACCGCATTAATTCGATATATATACTAATAAAAGCTAAGTAGGTAATGATTAAAACAGCATGAATATTGATCAAAGTGTAAAAATCAAATCTTTACAGCTGCTGTGTGAAAGCAATTTACAAAAGTATCTCTAGCTCCATCAATTGTTCATCAACACAACTTTATAAAACGCACCTTGTCCTTGATGGTGTCAAGAAATCCAGCAGTAGAACCAGTGATGTGGATTAAGACCGCTCCAAGAACGCGTTCATCATGGGCAATCTGAGAGATTATAAGGAGAAAAAAATTAGAAATAGTAGATTATTATACATTGCACCTGACAATCAAGACTGAAATATAGATTAATAAAATAAAATATTTGTTGCAATAGTACATAACAAATAAGGTGACTGTGATAAAAATATCACTATACGTTAATATTATACTGTAAAATAACTGTATAATACAAAACTGACTCCCAGAAAGTTTATAATTAATGAAGTAATTAATAAAGGATAAAGTCTATTTAAGCGTAGAAAATCATAAATGCAATTTTACAGCAGTAGGTATACCTATATTAAATGTTTATAGGGTATTCACAACAAATATAATGAATAACTCAGTTTTATAATGTAGTCTATTTTTTCCACCACAAGAGAAAAAACAAATAAATTCCAATCCTGCATTGTTTATGTATCGTCCCACTTGAGAAGGCAAGTTTAATGGACACGTTCTTTGTTTGACAACGGAAATCAATTACGATATGAAAACTGAAGAGGTTCTAGTCAGGTGCAAATATTATGCGTCCGCATTCATAATTCATTTGTATTAATTAACAACTGTTAAATTATGTGTTTTCTAGAAACTATCACATACTATAGCAGAGGAATGGTCTAAAAAATGTTTGTATTATTGAAAAAAAAATTGTTGTAACCATTTAAACAAAATTGGTATTTTGAAGACATATTGTAAGTTTCAGTTAATAGGTTACATAAGTTTGGAAGAATGCTGTAATAATTAAAAATTACCATAACCAATAGTAAAGCGAAAAAATATATAAACAGTCATTAGCGTATAAAAGCTGCAAAATAAGCTATAGGGTTAGAGACATGCCAAATAAAACCATAAATACTAAAAATCTGTAGTAACAAATCGCATAACTTTAACGGTAAACAAATTAAATAACAAAATTGCCGTTAAATGATAGGTACCCTTTGTAAACAATAATGATGTTACAAATTGTAATAAAAATTATTTCAATGTTAACTACATAGGTAAATATGATATTCACAGAAAAACTTTAGACTAATATAAATTAATACAAGTATTTTAGGTAATTAAATAATTAAATAATATTTCAAAAGTGTAATAAAGAATACATTATTTCCAAAAGCACATAACATACTGAAATCAATGTACATATAACAAACATATTTAAATGATGTAAACAATTAAGATACGATAAATATCTTGATAAATATTACATTTCAGTTTTGTTAATAGTTAATCGTTGGTGATTTTAATTGAATAATATCTATAGTTTATGTTTTAAATGATTTCGTATTGTATGTAACTCGAGTAGCCTGCGCTGATCTATATTTGTTTTTAAAAATCTAACTTAAATATCTGGTGCATATATTAAATTAATTATTATAATTCATTTTGATTTCATTAGAAATGTTGTCAGTATAAAAGAATTAATAAAAACATGACGTAGTAGAATAAAGCTAATATAAGCTAAAAACAAGAGAAAATAAATGTTTAAAACTTTTTTTATTCAATTTATTTTAGCTAAATCAACAAGTTACAGATATAAGACAGAAAAAGTCGCGTTTCTAGACAAAACACCCATATTATGTTGCACAAATATACAGTAACATAACACCGATAAATATTTCAACAATATTGAGTAAAAGAATTTGTCTTTATCGTCAATAGTTGTCTAAATTATAAAAAAAACATAATTGAAAAGTTACGTACAACTTTGATTTCCATTATGTAGTTAGTTTAAAACAATATATTTGAATTAAAACAGTAAAAATACAAACTCTATTCGAAAATATGTTGATTCCATACCTAGCCACAATTAATTTTTTTTAAATCGAAATCACTTTCGTAAAATAGATAATTGACATTTTTACAATAGACGCTCACATTCAGAATTCATATATAGGCTCTCATTAATGAGAAAGTAGAATTGCAAATTGTTTAGATAACAGTTTCAAACTTTACCAACATGGCATTGAAAACTGGAATAATTAAGAAAATTAAATTAAGCTAAGCTAAGTAAATATATATTATATGTCAATGTAAGTGATGAAACGCCGAATAGAACAATAGAACACTCGAATACTGAAGAATAGTTATTGAATCTCAACAAAGCATTGCTAATATATATTTATGGAAAAAAGAAAAAGGCAATATTTTACAGTAATTATTATAGAGATAAAGAACATTAACATAATTTTAATGCAAAACTTTCGAGCTAATCATATTTTGAATAATATTCTTTCATTGTCTAATTTTCTAAATATCTGACTGATTTTAAATTTATATGTAAGTGTAATAAGAAAAAGAGCAAGCATATTTTGAAAAAATAATGTAATAATATGTATATTATAAGAGCTACATATAGGTACTAATACCTAATTTACTATAAATTTTAGTATGATCAGCTCTTAGCTGTTTTTAACATTTTGAATCGTAAAAAATAACTTAATTTTAAATGAAATGAAACTATATTAATACTTACAATAGTATGTATAATGTATGCATTCTATTATAATTATAAATTGGGTCACTGAACATATATACTCAAAAACACAAGTTAATATTTGTTCATTTCTAAAAAGAGGCTATTTGTGGTATATTGAGCAGGTCACTATATAAACAATTTCTTTGCAGTGATGAATAGAGATCTTATTCATTGAAAGACAAAATGTGTTATTATCCTATAATTTATGATATCAAAAGATTTCAATGGTAAAAAGGTTATATTAAGGAACAGTTAACTCATCAATCTTCTCATTTTTCTAGTGTCTATAGAAAATGACGCTAAAAATTGGACAACATTGCGAATCTTGATGGACGATACTAACACAGAGATCGATATTATTCATCCCTTCCACCATCTTTCGGCAAACATCTTATACATACTTCTTCCTACTTCTGCTTTCTTGTCTAAGAAAAAAACGTTTGACTAAAAAGAAGGATGCTACGTCTCCTGAAATTCTTGCATAATAATTATAGCTAGAAAGCACGCTGAACGTCAGAGGACGAACGAGGACCGAGAGGAGAAAGCAAAGTAAATAGAGCAAAGAAAGCAAAGGACCAGTTAGTTCTCACTTTTCCTTGAGTTCGGTTGGAGAAATAAAATGTGACGGTTTGAGATTCGAGGCGGAATATTAATATTATTTTTCCGGTGTGTCGCGTGGAGGTCCAGAACTCATGCGACCTATCGCACATATATTCCATATACAGTTACTCAATCAAGACAAATTCTAACTGAAAGACGCACACAGCAAGTTATAGTAAGCACCAAGCTACCTCGAAAACTCTGATGCATTGTAAGTGATGTATGTATGTTTAGTAGTGAGAGAATAAATCAAAATGAAGACACCGAAAAAGAAAACACCATTGAATACGCTTTTAGGCAAGTATTTCTCATCCCAAGGAGCTGACCAAATCCTACCAAACGCTAAATAGTGTATATGTACATATTATACAGCATGCTCTGATCTCCAACATTATTTTTACTAAAAAAATAGAAAATCAGTATATATATATTATTTTTAAATCGACCATTCGTTCGAAATATTTTATCATCCAGGCTCGGTATTACAATGTATTATATTATATACTCAAATATGACCTAGATACATTTCAAACTTTAAAAATATAATTAATTAAAAGTATGTCTGAAACATTTTGACATGTCTTATCATGCAGATAAGGATAAAGAGTGTTCACTGTATATATGTTATATGGCTCAATGACTGAGAGATAATCAAGTGAATACATAGTGAAAATCTGGATTCTAAACTAATAATAAATTTTAAAATTGTACCAGGTAATAATCAAAAGCAAATATTAAGCAAGAAGAATGTATTGTAATATTATATAGAATAATATTATGTAAATTTGACAGATATAAGTAGTTAACTGTAGCACAGGAAGCGTTTTTATTAAAAGTAAATATAGTTTTGATAAAAAGAGAAAACAATATTTTTCTGATTGTTTATATTAAACCAAATTGAAACTATTGCTCTTGATTGTTCATGTTTTATCAAAACTATAGTTATTTATGGTATCCTATAGTAGCGAATAACACCTGCCTGGAAATATCAGAAAAGTAAATATTATTTTACTGTATCAATGTTGCTGTATGGTGGGAGATTGCTCGGATAGTCAATTTTATTTTTTTAGCTATTTACAATAAAAAATTCTTGATTAAAAATGCGTTAAGAAAAAATTGAGAGCCATTAATTCATAACAAATTTATTATAGTTATATTATAAATTGCTTCAGTTTACTTCTCAAAAAAATTATTCTGTCGCCTTATAATATTAATTGAGCTACATAGAATACAAAACAAGATTATAATAATAATCTTGAAAAAGTTTTCTGTTTATATGTTAAGTTAAGGATGTCTTCGACAATAAGGGTTTCTTTTTATGTTCGTTGCTAAAATTGTCACATGGATGTTTTGATAGAAAAGAGGCAATTGTAGAAAAAACTTATCCTTCTCATTTATTGGAACGTACATACCTCAATTCGTTAACTTATAATTACATTACATAGATATTTAACTAGTATACTAACACAGTAGTAAATATAAAACAATTAAATATCCATAGTATATTACAATATTAGACACTAACTCAGTGGATGATTTAGGTTTTACTGTAAAGCGATAGTTTAATTACTTTTGCGAGAATTAAACGCCTTGAGTATAAGTGCTATAGAATCATGTTCCTAATATAAATATAGCTAAAAATCATAATAAAAATCAAGCAGTAATAAATTATTAAACTGTACTGAAAAATATACATTTATTTGGAAGATATGAGTACAGTTATAAATCATAAATATAAAAGTAATAAACAAAACATTTTTGTAAATAGATTTTAATTATATAAATTGTAACGTAATACAATTATTAATATGAACAATGTTTTAAATTAAAATAAACTAATTTAATCTTCAGACTTTGGTGAATTAAATTAACTAATTTAATTAATTATAACTTTATATCACTTTTTGAATGCATAGTATATTTTTTTATTGTTGAAATGTATATAATAAATGAAAACATAATAAGCCAAACAAATTAGCATTCGAAGAATAAATTATAACTTTTTTGCATCATGAAAAAATCATTATTAATAACAGCATATTAATTTGCTACTAGCAAATAATATATTCCCAATTAACACAAATATACAGCTGATGCATTGAAATAATTAATAGACATAAAGCAAACTGTGTTATATATAAATAAGTCAAACATATTTAGACTAAGCGTCAATACTAAACCTACAATTTTAAAGAAAAGACATATATGATTTCACAAGTATAATAGTCGGAGTTTGGTAACTAGATATGATTTGATTAAATGATTCACTGTCTTAATCATTGAACAGAAATAAACAAAGATACATTGGAAAAGCAGGCTGATCACAATACCATAGAGTAATAATACAAAGAGTGTTCACTCTTTTAAATTCAGCATGCAGTTCAATACTACTATTTAACTATCTAAAAGCTTCTGCAAAATATAGTTTTAATAACTGAGAGCGATTAAATCGTGCATGCAGTAAAACAGTTTGAGATATACAGGCAATAAATTAATTATTATAGACAACTTACGTATGTTAAAATTGTATAAATATATATATTTGTTATTAAAATTAATTTAATCAAAATATGTAATACTACTTTTTCTTTACGCATTTACATCAAATTTATTAAAATAAAACAATTTTTTATATACGACGATTTACAGCACGATGTATATGAAATCGATAAGAGTGAATACTCTTTGTATAATCATTACTCTATGCACAATACAATGTAATTTTGAAAATATATTGTAATAATATTTCTGAATTATACTAATATAGTATGTATTTTAATCTGCAAGTTTTATTGTCAAATTCGTTGTGTGCATTTTAAAAACCTAATATTGTCCTATAGAGAAACACAAAAATTATGCTAAACTATAGAACAGTTAATGGTAAATAAGCCATAATATTAAAAAATATAGAAGAAATTTGTAAGGTTAACAATGGTATATTGCCACAGGTGAACGTACCGCGAATCGGGCCAAAATATTTGCTCCAGCACCTTCTCCAAACACAACGACTTGCTTTATTCTGGAAACAAAAATAATAAACAAACATTATTACAAAAACTGAATTAAAGCTGAATAAAAAATAGAAATTTCAGTATCAGAACTAAAATAATATAATAAATTAAATTTATAATTCTACTAATTTGACAAAAGGTTATAGTTGCTTATGAAAAACGTATTTTAGTGGTTGCTAAATGAAATGAAGGCAATAGTAGAATAAAAAGGGTATGCAGAAATTTAGGCTATCACCCCCCCCCCCCCCTAAACTAATAATTAT
>JAYRBW010102025.1:0-19379 GCA_036023295.1 Invenusta paracnida
ATGTACTATTTTGAATCTCCGCCAATTTCGACACAATATAATACAAAGAATTGGGCGTTAATATAAGATATTATTAAGTGGTATATATATATATAACATACCTGTCATCTATTTTAAACGATTGGAATTACTCCAGACTTGATGTGTGCTTATTAATAATACCTAAAGGAAACGATAAAATTCGTAATTTTTTAAACTCAGCCTGTTACTCAAAACAACCTTTTTGGCGCGTTTTACTTCCCGGTATTAAAGAATTCCCTGGTATATTATTACAAAACATCATCGTATAACTACACATTTGCGAAGTTTCAAAACCCTTCTCCAAAAAATATATCATGAGGAGGGGGGGGCGCATAATGAGGCAGAAGCGTCTAATAACGGTTGTTACGAAAAAATAACATTTTCTAATCTTCGGGAAATTTCTAATTTATATTGAATATTTCATAAAAATTTGGTGGATGTTATTGAGTCTGAAAAAGAATATCAACAAATGTTGATATTTTAACCTTAATAAATCAGATTCTACAACAGAGCATGAAACTCGACTGCTGATTAGGTCACCGCGTCGCTACACAACATTAAGATCATGATTATTTCAAAATAGTAAGTAGCTTTTTAAATGGTAGCTGTTACAAAAATGCCCAATCTTGTGATATCCTAACAACAGGATATCGACGGACGCTGGAACGATTTTCAGACTGGTATAGGACACCAATATGCACGCATGCTAGTTTAATTATTGTTGGCATAGGTAGTGTTCTGCTGCCCTATAGGTACTTGCCCACTTCGTTCCATCGCCTGTGTTATAATACCAGCTTGTTTAGGTTTAGATATTGTGCATGTGTTCCTCGTACTTACACCAAATTGACATCTAAAAACGACGTGTTTGAGAGTTAAACGGTTTTACAGCTACTAGTTACTAAGGGTAGTTGACACATTGAAATTAGAGTATAGTTTTGGGTAATTTAGTACACTTTTGCAATTTTTATGCTCATCGGATTTACATATTCTATTAACAATAATGAGTAAATGGATCCTATTGTGTTATTATTATATAATTTTATAATTAATAACAATTGAATATATTTGAATACGATAGAGTTCATTTCGTGTATAAAGCTAGTCATGATATCTCATAGCTTGTCTTTATTTTGACAGAAAATTCGCGGGTTTTAAGCTCTGAACTATTATTGTTTAAGTAGATGATGGAACGACACACAAAAGTACTTGTTTTTCAGTTTGAGAATGAGTACATAAGGTTCACTTAAAACTAAATAATCTATCTAAAATGACCTTTTTGGTAACTAATTAGATATATAAAGCATTAAAACTTTTGGAAGCTGTTATGACATTCGTTCAAAAGTACATTTAACTATCTTTTTATTTCCTGTACTTATATAAACCACTTGAAATTATTGGAAGAAAAAACAAGAATTGTCAAAAAAAGAATTGTATTATATACCAGAGACGGTTCTGTGATTGAAACCATGTCGCATATACGGATATTGACAAGAACAAGAAAATGTGGGCAGTAGTAATGGACAAATTGAGAGAACGACTGACAAAGGCAATGGTTAAACTACATAGAGGCGGACGAAAAGGGTCACAGCAAGATGGCCGCCCCCAGTGATTAGGGCATAATTGAATTAAATAAACACCAACACACACATCAAGGTACAAAGTGGCTTTATTTCCTCAAAATAGGGCAAAACCAAAAAAGGGTAAGATTCCTTTGGTTGTAGGTACAGCACACTCGCCCTGACACAATAAAAATAAGAAGATAAAGCTACTGTAATATTTGTCCTAGTGTGAAGGAACCCTTTGGGCCACGATGTAAGAATAAATTCAGACGTGGTTCAACTCTGCTCTTATTGGACAGTAAGAGCTGGTTCTCGCCTCTCTCATTCTCTGCTCCTCAATTGACTTCCCCTCCAACTATGATTGGCTACGCACTTTGAAGTGGCAGTCAGTATAGTGGGCTTGCACGCCTTGTTTAGTGAGAACTAGTCTATCCGCGGGCAGTTCATTGGGTGAATGAAGCAGAAGTTCCTTGTCCTGTGCCACTTATCAGTCTTCTGCCGTTTGACCACTGCTGTCCGAGAGAGTTCCCGTCGCATTAGAACGTTTTTCAGGGCTGCGTACTCAATTGCGTCATTAAGAATCTGTTGTGGAGTGGGAAAGAGAATTGGTCAATTTAATAAGCAGGTATACAAAAACTACTAAATTCATTTGGTACACCTTGCACGTATGTATAGACAAAGTCTAAGGCACAGTGCACTTAATACTTGAACTAAGCTCACTAAATGTCTCGATAGAAATATACATAAATTGTATTTATTATTGAAAATCTGTGCAAATTTGATTGTCAGCATGAAATATGATGCTCAATATGCTGCAGAATTATGAGCTAGTGGATTAGAGTTATTATTTACACTTATATTATCGTCCATATAATAAAACAAAAACAACAGAATGATAGATCACTCATTTGTATATAAACATTAAAAGTAATTGTCCAAATTTTCCATAAAAAACTGAAGCGCTGTTTTCTACTTAGAAGTACAAATTTATTGGGAACTGCTTCAAAATTAAATGAATTTAAATAATTGTCCTTATATGCACATGACGAAAATGGGAACTACAATGCGACTTTATTGATTTTTATTGATTTTATCGATTTTACAATGATATTTGTTTATATTATCTGAAATAGATACTTAATTTGAAACACTTTACCATAGATTTCAACCTTTAAAGGGTTAAAGAAATATAAATTATTTCATAAATGTTATAATTAGCAATTATTTATTGAGTTGTATTATAGATAATAAATCTATAGTGCCGTTTTCTCTATAATTTTATTTTCAGAGGAGCATCAAACAATTTGTTCCCGAAAAGTATTGGAGGAGTGAAGGCCACTACTCACTGTGCCTCAGAGCAAAAGGTATTGATTTAACAGCGCTATTCAGTAAATTAGAACTTATTCCAGAATGTTAAATATTTTTTAAATGATGACTGACGCAAAATCTTACAGTTTTATTAAGCACACTTATATAGGTACCTAAAATTATAGGCAAAAAGAAAAAGAAATTACTCGAGATTTTTCTCAATAATGAATTGTATCATTACATACACTAAATAATATCTTCACCGTATTGTATTAAAAACATTAATTTTATTATCTTTTTAAAAATACCTATTATATAATATTATATTTTTGGATGATGGTTATACTCGTACAGCACGATTTCACGTTTTGCTAACGTGTAGCATAATGTCCAGATGTTGTTTCTGACATCTTTAGTTGTCAAGTGTCTTAATTATAACTATAAACTGCATTTTTATAAATGCTACTAATATAATTGGCACCAGTAGGTAATTATTAAAATTTTACCTGAAATTACCGCAATCGTTTAATTTAAATAAAATTGTTCTTGTTAAGTTCCAATACTATAATAATGAAACAACTGAACGCCAAAAACATATCAAGAAAAAATATTTATAATTATACGTTCAACATAAATTGTATTTACAAATTTTACATTCATAACATATTTGCAATGAATATTTGTATCTCTCTACGAAAAAGAAAGCACAATTATATAAATCTAATATGGCAGAATATTCAGCAATATATCGATTTGAAAAAATTCACTGGTTTATTCCTGAATTTCTCGACAAAATTTAAATCAATAAATTATTAAAATCAAGATTTTCTTTGGTAGGTATAGAATTTCATTTAAGTCACACTTATATAAAATACACATGTGACTGGTAATGAGATGCGTTCACACAAATGCGTTTAAGCAAATTCATTAAGCATAATTATGTAGGTATATATAAAGACAGTTTAAGAAAAGTATTTAAAGAATAAGCATTGATATCAAATTACTTTTCTGATACTGAAACATAAGAAGATTATCGTGTATATTTGTCAATAAATTGTTTTTTAAAAATAAATTAAAGTTAAAAATTGTTTTATTATATATCACATTTCTAATTATCAACATGGAACTTTTTTTCTCACTTATAATACATCTTTAAATAGTTTTAACTCTTCTTAATCATTTTAAAAATATAAATGTTGTTATTCATATTAAACGAGTTAACAGAGCACAGGGGCATACCAGGGCATTATCTTTTTCAAGAATAATTATCAATTAGGATGAAAGTATTCAACATTAAACTGAGACATGACGATATAAATGGCAGCATGGAAATACGTCACAAGTCTATATGTTGACATTTTAAACAACGGAGTACAATGGGGACAATTCTTGAGGACAAAAATGTTGCATAGAATGTGAAAGAAAATAGTGGTGTTTTTCGTGAAAATATTTCTGATAGTTTATCAATAGATTTATGCTTTAGCATATTATGTTTTGTCTGTTCATTGAATTTTGGTTGTTTTAAAATAAGAATGTATTTTGTGCGCATAATTTTTTCAGTGGTTTGTTTTTGTCATTTTTCGTTTATCGTCTGAGACGGGTTTTTTATTCTTGTTTACAGTTTTCATATTTTGTGTGATCGATGTTTTTTTTTTAATTGATCAACCATATTTATATTTTCTTTAAAAAATGAGAAGTGAAGAGAAGAGAAGAAGATGATAGAGAGGTGTAAACGGGGCTTACCTGGAGATCCCTTATAGTGATAGGAGAGGCGGTGGATTCGTGAAACTGACTAGAAAGGGAGGCAATTATCGAGCAGAGGACCAGTAAGTGAATCATTTTATTGTTGAGGCGGAGTACTTTCGTTACTGAAAATATATACGGAATGGAGGCGTAGAGGAGATAAGTACAGACTAAAAGATTTTGATCTTTTATTGAACGAATATTGAACGAATTTGATGATAGTTTAAAGCATTGCGTATATGAATATATTGGAATAGAAATTAGTGTAGAATATATGATTAATTATAAACATTACATTCGCGTTTTATTAAGAACTTGGGTCTTACCATAGAATAGTGATAAATAGAGTATTAATACTTTTATTTTAGTCATACATACAATTCGTAACAAATTACCACTGAAAGAAAATGTTTTATTTTGAAATGTTTTACATTAATGCACGCGAGAGAGAGAGTATAGATAAAATAGTATTATATTTTTGTTTCGAATTTTTTTAAATCTAATTAAGGATAGGTACTTCAGTATTATTTTAAGTACATTTGATTTTTTAAATATACAACTGATTAAGCAATTGATACCTACATAAAACAGTTAAATAAAATAGTAATCTTGACGTATAGTCAACTATATAGAAAAAAAATCATACTGTAAATTTGCGGTTTGTGTTGTCATGATTTAATAGAAATTATCTAATAAATTAATTATCTATAGCATATTAGATTGTAATTTCTCATTAAACACTAATTAGCACTAATTAGTTATAGTAGATAAGTCAGGAAAACATAATTGATTCAAATTTTAATTTGCTTTTATCAATAGACTAATTTTAATTAAAAAGACTTGTCACACTCAAAGCAATTCCGTTACATAAACGATTTTTTTGTTGTTTTAATGCAAGCTAATTTTGAGCGGAGAAAGCCATATTGCTGCCTGACACTTTGATTAGATCGATATGGGGCATTAGACCATGCGCGCCAAGTAACTCAGAAACTAAGGTGTTATGAAAAATTCTTGAGGAAAACCTTCCTCCTATTCTGGCCCATTTGATGAAGATAACGCCATAATTGCTTCTAATAACTTACTAATTATAATTTACATGTTATTCTTTATTATCGTATAATGACAAGCGGTCAATATTGTCTTATGGCAAAAATATTGAACCAATCATAGCGAGCCTAAATACATAATTTGGAGAAGCGCGACGTCATTCGAAATATGCGACCAATAAGAACATAAACATCTCCTATGCTAAGAATATTTGATCGGAATTAGCTGGAACTTGCTGTGCTTATTCTACTCAAAATTCCATAGTTGTAAGATTATTTTTATCCTATTAAACACATCATTTTAAGAATTGTGGAATTTTAACCATGGATCAACAGTTGTGTCCAGTGAGTTAAATTAACTAAAGTGTATAATTCTGGTAAATTATGTACTGCGCCATATGGCTGTTTAAAATACGCAAAATATATGTAAAAACATTTACTGATAGCAAGCCAGGTGCCGGGCAAAAGTAATAGTATGAAACTTAATTCTTGAAATATGAATTACACAACTTTTATCATAACTCTTGTGAATTTTCAAGTGTAGAATAACGAATAACGAATAAAACTCAAAACGTTAAACAAAATTTGCATACTGAAAACTCTCGCCATTCTTACTCTATACTTTTATCCATAGAGTAGTAATAAATACTATCAATACTATCAATTCTATCAATATTCGATGCTTTTATCTTAACAGATATATATAAAATCAAGTATCTTTAAGATTTCTAATTGACTGCATCGATCAACTAGAAGAGACTTGTCAATATTTATGTTATTTTAAAAGGTATGTATTTTCCAGTAAGTCTTCTCGTTTAGAATTAATACTGTTTGAGAATGTACATCTGTTTACGAATCCAGGAAAAATCACAATAACACGCTCAGAAATCACAACAGAATTCCCATGAATTGAAACTATGGAAACAATGTGTGTACTGAAACTATCTTCTTTGAACGGATCTAGTGTAGGTGTCGCATATTCTACAGTCATATCCGTGACTTTGAGGAAGGTGTCAGATGAAGAAGTGCATACTACATCTAAAGGACTTCAGCTGAGCCTTTCTTCCGACTACAGGCGCACGTCTCTTACGTGTTGTTTCGAATTGAAATACCAGCTATATATACTTGTATAAAGGGTAGAACACAAGTCAAAAAACATCGGCATGGATAGCGGCCGAGGAACTATCTCGCATATTCCACTCCTCCTCCGGTGAGAAATCAAAGCTAAGGCTCTTTGAGGCAGCAGTAGAGCCAGTACTACTTTAAGCTGAGAAATCAACTCCGTACTCGTGCTGTCCCAGACTCTGCTCTCTCTCTCCATTATTCTTAACAACAATCCAACTGAACTAGCACGACAGGGCATGTCACAACTTCACACGTTGAGAGACGATTTCATCACACATTAATACATTATTTATTTATTTTGACTTACTGAATATCTCTTTCTATATCTAAAGGTATCTCTCGCAGTTGCCTCTTTTAATTTAATTCCTTTTTTTATAAAAGTTTATTTGATTGATTACAAAATAGCACCACTTACGAAATTGACATTAAACAAGATGACTTTTAGGCCCTTCTTCAAAAGAGCTCAGTTTCTTCAGTATATGTACACATAATATAGTTGAGCTGATATTTGTGAAGATAAGGTAAACTATAAGGGATAATCGTTGAACTTAAATATATATGTACATACTAATATCAAAGTAAAGGATGTACCTATTACGTCATTATCATTATCTGCTTGAAGACAACATTATTTATTTCATTTATGATTCTTGTTCCCCATATATAGCTGCCGCATTAAACAAAAATAATACTAAAAATAGCACTTGCTGTCGAATAGTCATAATTGATGGCATATTTTGGAAGTACCTACACTCCCCCAGTCCGCATGACTATAAGGAGGTGTACTTCAAATATTTGAAATTAATTATAACTATAATTATTAGCCGCAAACGATATTTCTTCGTATTTTAATTATGTATTGTTTGCAGTCGATTCAATTTAATATGCCTCAGAAAAATTCTCATAATTATTGACCGTCACACGAAATGCTCAAAATTAGTATAGATAATAAGCTCAGAAATTATGGGGCTTTAATTTTTTAATATATTTAATACCGCATTGGAAGCAAGAAAAGAATGGAAAAAAGCGGTAATCGAGGTACACCGGGAAAAGTGTCCTTTACCAGGACAGTTGACTCTTAGTTATTGCGATAAAATCTGTTGGTCCAAAAAACAATATTTTTCCTTTGTTATCACTCCAATGCATATAAATTAATCAATATAAGAATATAATAATAATACTATGCATATATTTTGTATATATAATATAATGTAAAGGGTAAAACTGTTGGAAATTTGTAGGAAAACATTGAATTAATAATTAATAAATGAATTATATTTAAAATTAATAAATCAATAATTTTCAGATATCTGCAATATCTACCTAAATATCCCGATTCCTGATTCAGCAACTTTGTGTATGGCTTATGACAAAGTTCCTTGATTTCTTAGACGATTTAAGATTTTAACCCTGCAGTGCTATCTATCTATACCTATCTCGCTTCACAAGAAAGAATTTAATCTTTTGTCCGGATTTACTGTCTCTTACAGTCTCAAAATTTGTTAAGCAGCTGCATTTCTTTTATTCAAAATGTATAAACTATACGGAGACTACTGTTCAACTTCAAGTTTAATTCGTGAGAGGGCTACACGATACACAGATACCTACTAACATTTCTTTTAGATAGACCGGATGTCAATATCATCAGTAATCCAAGGTCTGCTAAATTGCACTCTACTTTAAATTAATTGTCACTTTGTTAAAAAAATTCTAGTCAACTAAAGTCACAACGTTATTCCGTTATATTGTGGTTGAGGATATGACGAAATTTCGATAATATTTTGTCAGGAGTTCGCCTGCAGAGATGCTTCATAATGAAGCTTTCTTTGACCTCGCTCACTTCAGGGGGGTTAAGAGGTCGCGAAATGTTGCCTTTGTGAACAAAACTAATCCAAAGAAATATTCTGTTGTCGAAATTGTGAAGCATAATATTTGTTTCAAAGCGGTTTTTGCAAATTTATATTTACCTATAAAAATACAATTGTAGCCAGCTATTCTTCCAGTGGCAAAACAATTTATCACGTATATCATTTATTTTGAAGATAACAACTTTCTACTATCGACAAAGCGACTAAATCAAGAGGTGGATTCCTGAGTATTATTTATGCATGGTATAAACTAGAATAAAGTGGGTTTTTAGTTTTTATACTAATACTTTTATTAAGAAATGTTTTCAAAATATATATATTTTTTTAGTAATACCAGAACATTTTGATAATTTTCGAATTAACTATGATTTATTAATTTACGTGTATATTTTTCCTAAATCTAAACACTAATATTACTGAATTGATTAAAATTGAGTAATTTTAAGTAAAAATGCTAATACAAATTTACATTATTATATAACAGATTAATACTTATTTTCCAGAATTACAAAATTTGAATTATAAAAAATTTAAAAGAGAAGTATTTCTGCGACCATATAGTAAAAATAACAAGATCTGTCACTCTGTTTAATTTTATTGTAAGTTTCATTTTTATTCATTATTTCGCGCTTAAAAACCCCCATAATTCATAAATGTTATTTTTGAAGTTACTTAATCCATATTTAAAATTTAAGTTTCATACTACTTTTTCCCGACACCCCACTATCAGTAGTAGGTATACAAATTTAATTAAATGTGCATTTGGTTTATTTAAACAGCCATTTTTTACCCAAGTTTGTCATTTTACTTTATTTAATCAAATCAGGAACTAGCAATCTCTGTTCAAAATTAGTGCATTATAGCAAAAAATCATTTATGTAGTGTAAAATTGTTGAGTGACAAGTTTTATTTATTATTACGACCATAGAAATGATCAAATATATATATATCATATATATAAAAAATAAAACAAATATATGTATGGTTACGACTATATGTGCTAAAGTATGTACTTGTAAACTTTTGTCAAAGTTATTTTTAGATTTATCTTATTTATGTACAGTATATATTGGTACAGTTCTAATAAAATTATTGATTTAAATGTGTAAAATAGCATATTATGTAATGAAACTTGAACAATGCATTTTTACTTGCATTTTATTTCTGGTATATATAGGTTACAGTTATTTATTTACATGAAATAATCATTTTCAGATAAATATATAGTTGAGGCAGAATTCGTTAAGTTCAGAGTCAGTAGAGATTAAGCAGGCTGTTTTTTTTTATTAATCTACTGTTTTCCGTAAAAAACTGCAACCCCTACATGGCCGATAAGGTCAGGATGAGGAAGAATTGTGGCGGTGTAAGCAGCTCTATAATATGAAGATTGATTATGTGAGATGTGTCTAGAAGAAGCGGATATGAGTCAGGCTGTTGCTTACAATTTAATTTATTGTTTCTTCTATAAACAATTTTTTAAACAAAGAATACTGTAAATAATATAATATATATACCTATATATGTACATATATATGAAAAGATGTATCAAAAAATGTAATCAACCTATATTTTCTGCTCTAAATTGGTAGTAATATATCACAATATTTGATAGCAGATGCTTTAAGTTCTTACCTATATTAAACTAGAGCTTCCATAAATATTAATAGTCTTTTTGCAGAGAAATAGATTTTCTGATAGTAACAATATTTTCGACACAAAAAATGTATTTAAATTTTACTTTAAAAAGATATTATAAATAATTCGTACGATTGCTTTTTTATTTATTTAATATTGCTTTATTGGTGAACTTTTCGAGATTGCAATACCGCCGAGTAATAATACAGACTTTCATACTAATCGATTACTGTATGCAGATTTCTAGTATAATTATAAGTGACCCCTCAAAACTTTTGCAAAATGTTGCTTAATACTGACAGTGCAGTAAAACAGATTTGGTAGAAAAAGTTTTAAAATTATATTGTAAAATAGTTTACATTCTCAACAACTTGCGTAGGTTAAAATAATATTTAGGTACTAAATACTATACTTTGTTCTACTCATTAATATTCTACAATATTTATTAAATACAACGATTTTCAATTGACGAAATTCACAGCGTGATACAAATGAAATAGCACATTATAGTCAAAAACTCGATGTATAATTGCTCAATAGTTTAGGGATAAAAGATAGTGGGTTTTGAAGCTTCAAAAATTACAATACTAGGAGGTAGTTTTATGTATGTGCTATACATATATATTGTACAACATAATACCAAGAATCTGATTAATATGTTCGTTTTAATCTTATAGTATAGTATAGTGCAGAAACAATGGTTGGATTTTTCTGAATGATTACACAGTCAGGGCCATAACGTAATTAAACCATAGATATTGTACTATACAGGAACATCTTTATATCAACATAGATGTTTGATGTGCAAGTACAATATCTATGAATTAAAAACAGATATTTCACTCTTATTGATTTTATATGCATTGCGCTGTAAATGTTCGTTAATATAAAATCGTTCTATTTTAATAAATTTCATGTAAATGAATAGCTAAAAGTAGTGCTAAATATTTTCATTAAACAAATTTAAGAGCAAATATATACGTTCATACAATTTTAACATAGGTATACGTAAACTGTCCGTAAAATATAATTTATTGCCTGGATACCTAAAGCTGATTTAATAAATAATAATTTTAATGAATAAGAGTCAAAACTCTTATGTATATAATTACTCTAAGTTCAATGGTATACATATATGTATGGTACCTACCTATGTATCATGATGCTAACTTATTGTCAACTAAGTCAATAACTATAAAGATGTAGAAACATCTAAGTCAATGTATATAAAGTAAATAATAATATAAACATAGATATTAGTTTCACGTTATATACATAGATCGGCTGTCTGCACAAATGGATGGTGTATTAATTTAAAGATCTAAATTTGGGGTCAAAATAAAGTTCCGTTCCAGATTTTTAATTGCCACAATAAAAAATCTATATTGATATATTTTAAAATTTATTTTTCCTATATAATAATATGTAAAAGGATAAGTACATATATACACTTTATAAACATAGATTTTGCTATCTGAAAAATGACTAATAATTTGAGGAAGTAATTTAATGGCCAAAAGTATCGATCCTTTTTAGAGTGTTAATCTCCCCGATAAAGGAAGACAGTTAACAATGCAATTTTCATATATTTTTAAATATATAATTATATTATATAATAATATGTAAAGAAGTTAGCTTTACTTATTTTATTTATCATTATTTTATTACTTTTTGAAATGATTATGTCGACTACATTCGCAAAATGCATTATATATTCAATAGAAGTATTTTAGATAGTTATTCTAAAGGTGTTAATCTCTATGCTCGATACATAAAAGCTTTTAGTTCTTAATCCTTCAAAATGTAATACTCATAACAGAAAGCAATAAAGGCCCAAATAAAGAAGTATTGTGTTACGTTATATTTATCAGACAACTTATCTACTTTATCATAATTCGAAAATTGCCATAAGTCTCGAAAATAGAATAATAATAATTAATTAGTCTGATTTGTCAATTAAACCGTATATTAATATCTTATATAAATAAAATGTTTTGCTATGTACATAGTGCAGTAATTTTTAATGGATATAGCAAAATTGTAGCTCGACACTTTGACTTTTTGGACTGAATAAATCGAAAGTAGTGTGAAACTTAATTTTTTGTAAGGAATTACATAACTTTTATAATAACACTTTTTAATTGTGTGTATTTTCATAGAGTGGAATAATGAATTCTTCTCTATGGTCTTGAAATTAATTTACAATGTCATACATATGAAATCGATAAGAAACGAAATACCTAGACATTGTAAAGGCTGCTAACTTTAACATATTATAGTATTGTGTTACCGAGTAAAAAATAATATGAATAGATAATTTTGTTATCCTATCATATTCACCTAAGATTTCAGCGTGTAACAAAAAGTAGGTATTTTTAAATGTTACAGACATCATAAATTAAATTTATTATTTCATTTTACGAAGGAAAAACGATAAATTTGCTAAAGAACAACACTGCCTTATTAACGAAAAATATTAGATTTATCTTATTAATAATCTTTATGCATAATGACGTGTTTAATATTCTATATATAACTATCTAGGATGCTCATAGGTATGCCAGGAAATTACGAAGTCAAGAAATAAATTTCTAAACTGTAAAAATGTACGAGTCATCATTTCTTTAAATCATTTATTGTAAGAAGAAATAAATATTTATCGTCAATTTCTGACAAGCATATAACTCTAAGCAAAGAGATTGTTGAAAAGAATTGCATTGAAGAGAACATTCATTATTAATTAGTGAGAATTAATATCCGTGTAGATTAATCCATCAATCAGTGTGAATATTAAAGATGAAATTAAATACAATTTTTGAAAATATACGATAAAACAACACGCAGTGGAAGGATAACTCGGATAAAAAGATTTACAAATGTCGTGGTAAAGATGGCACAAAATGGGAATATTCCTAACTATCGCATAATATACCCTTTTTTATCAAAGATAAAAGCAAACAAAATTGATAGATAAAATTCTTCATTTTTGAATGTTAAATAGTAACCCTTTGAAAGAGAAATTTAATTTTATTAGCAATATTTTACTCTATTATATGGAGCTAAATAGGCCATCTTTTCAAACTTTATGTTTGGGAGACTTGTAAAATAAATGACGAAACATTTAAATTATCTAGTTACAAAAATTATTTCATTCTCCACGACTCTGCACTAAATAAGTTTTTAATTTTTTTATAATTTAACATCATTTTATTGTTTTTATTATTGAAATTACGAGTGTTTTTGGTAGATTTCCGAATGGCCTTAATTATATATTTTAAATGTCTCCATAGAATATCATCAAACTTTTAATCTTTTGCTACTATTAAGAATACCATTCATGTTATTATTAACCCTTTTGATTCACAGAAATGTAAGTACTCCATAGAAATGACAAGCAACAAGCGACTCATGCAAACCTAACATAACAACAACAAAATATTGTGGTCGATTACATAAAATTGTAATTGTTAGAAAAGGGAAAAAGTAACAAGTGAAACTCTACAAGGGGGAAGTAATAAGTTACAAGCGTTGCACAAAAATTATTCCTAATTAATTGTAGAAAGTCGGTAATTATCTATTTTTAGACAAATTTATTGATATTAGTAATATCAGTAGTGTAAGTATTAGTGAGATAAAATAGTACAATATGAGATTGCGTAAAATATTCGCATTAATAACGGTACTTTATGGCTTATGTAATATTTGAAAATAACAGTATATAAAGAGCGTTTTCCAAAAGTAAAATCATTAACGATTCCAATGTCGCTCTTTAGGAATCGCTCATTCCAAAAGTCGGAATAAGTCGAAGTTATAGAAATTAAGTAGGTCACGCATCTGATTCTCGACACGCCTCTGCCCGCGTCCAAATCGAAGCGCGAAAATAGATTTGAATTTATAAATCAATGAAGTTAGTTTCAATAATTAAGAAAAATTTTGCATGCATGAATAATATTTACTTTCTTTATTTATCTGAGGTATTTACCGATTCATGTATAATACATATTATGTCTATATCGATTTGCCTAATTCAAAATAGATCTTTCGTTTTGATACCTATACTCCATTTTAAATTAAATAGCGACAAAATAATCGTTCATTCCAAATGTTCAAATAGCTCTCCGAATGATTCTGCTTTTGGAAAACGCTCAAAGAAACAACAAGTGGATGTCTAATTTGTTGAACTACCTGTAACTATAGTAACTAAAATAGCAGAGGGTAAATTCGCAAATCAATATCCCACCATGTTGATTGTAGTTTTTTGCACAGTTCAATACAACAATTTATGCGAAATTATTGCTGGACTTCACTTGTTGCTATAGTTGATACCACACATTTGTTATGTTTTCTGCAAGAAGTTGTTTTATACAACAAGCCATGACAATGTATTGACTAAGCCACTTGCTCACAGCTCAAATGGGAAGTTATTACAAGATTTTGAGATTTATAGAAGCGGAAGGAAACAATTCATAAAGATTTTTAAATTAGGATTTAAATCGTAGTCCTGCATAGCCTGGTCATTAATAATTATCGATAATTGTGGTTTAAGATGCAACAGAGGGAAATTTAAACGATATTTTGACAAATTAACAATAATTTCGGAACTTGATAAGAAAAATTAGATTCACGGGGTATATACTTATCTATGCATTTCAGTAAAATATAGCTAAATGAAATAATTATGATATACACAATTTATATTCCTAAATTCGGAAGTATAATATATATTTTCGGTTTTCATTTTGCAAGGATCTTCCGTTATTTATGTCTAATACTCAATGTTTTTTCATTCGCACAGAAAATTTCTTCATATATGAACCAAACAAATAATGAAGAGCATACATATATCTATCTATGTAATACAGTGTGGGTGTACTTCCTTATATTATATATATTGTATGTCTATCATGCGAACGTTTTGCTACTTCTGAAAATCTCAGAAACCTATTTATCATTGAATTATTGAAATACGAAATGCACAAATTAAATGAAATCTCTGTACACATATCAACTATAAAGTATTAATTATAATCATAATTACATTTCCGTACTCTTATTGCATCAAGATTATCCTTATTCTTATTTATGAAGTATAATTATAATATTTGTAAGACAAGACGCTGCTAGTAAGGATTTAGAAAATTCGTGTAATATAAAACCACATTTAACTATATATAATATTTAGCAAATTAGTATGGGAATCATTTATATATTTAACACTTGATAATAATTATTTTATAATTTATGGAAAATATTATATAAATAATAAATATTAAATAGGTATTAATATAAATAATTATTCATAACGACTTACTTTTTTATATAAAATTTATTTGCAGAAAGTATACCTCACTTATATAAACTATTTATATAAAATAAAATTTTAATTGCAATACGTGTATATATCTACTATTTCAATTTATATTAGTTCTCATATAGCTGGAAAATTAAAAGTAGTAAACAACATTATTTTTAAATGAACTCTACATATTAAATTTATCCTACCTGTAAAATGGTAGAAAATTATCCGGATATAAACATGGGAATTTCGGAGTCAACACTCTGTGGTTTAATTTAAACTTAAAGCAAAAAAAGTAGAGATAAATGGTTTATAAAATCAACAGTTAAAGTATTTATCGTCAAATGCTGTGTTTAGTAATTTTAAAAATACCTTAAGGTTATTCATAAAGCTGATTTCTAGAAAGTATATTTGTCCTTATACGTTGTCCTTGTACGTTCATATATAGGTATATATGTATGTAGGTACATACTGCTAACTGTTATCATTCGCTCTAAATACATTCACCAATGAAGCAATTGTGTTAAATTTAAAAACTTAATGTCAAGCCGGCTTGATAAACTTATCGATTTTTAATGCGACAAATTATCAAAACAATTATGTACTCTCTTTATTTTGTATTATTTTTCATGACAAGTTCAGCTAAAGAAGTCGTGAAGAAGAATTATTGATGATCGATATGCTACGTTGAATCACGTGATTACCAAATCAACCAATAAGATTTGGGCTTGGCGTTGACTTGACAGAATATATTTAACAAGTTCATTAAGCAGGCTTGATGCTGGATTGATGATGTGGACGAGTAATTTTGGCTTGACGAGCCGGCTTGAACGTGTGTGGCCGGCTGTGCCATTCGAATGGTACAATTTCAGACTTATTGGACTAGCGGTATAAAGTGACACGTCAATTTAAAAAAATGCAGGAGTCTACATATTTCCCATTTATTGAGCTTGAGCTTTGGTATAGTATCAGGATTTATTTCAAGCAATTATTAATTATGTACAGAGGTGTAACTCAAAACGCTGCTCTAATTAAATAATAATAATTAATTAGAAGTATTTCCGAAAAGTTTGATTTTAGTCTTGGCTTAGTACATACCTACAAATATGTATGCTATTTTTCTGCTGCTATGTTTAGAATTGGAAGCTGTACAGTGGACATTTTAAATTTCACTGTGTGACTTCGGCCATTTGACCCTAGATAATATATGTGCATGCATTCAAGAGTTCATTAAACGTGTTTCAAATATGATATGCTCGGCGGAAACCTGCTCCAGACTTCTTGTCATTAACGCTATGGTTCAGTTAGTTTTCTTCTACAAATTTCACATGAAAACCAGGTTCTCATCTTCTGTGAATGTTGACTAAGTAATAGGTGCAATTTTGCTTATTATAGGAACATACATGTATATACATAAATCAGATTATATAGATATAAAGAGTATATAATATATATTACACAATACATTGTATTTACATTATATTTAGGTTACATTACGTTACATTACGTTACATTTACGTTACATTTACATTACATAATCTTACGTTACTTTTATGCGTTACGTTACATTTACATTACATTATATTTACAATTATAAATTATACAATAATACTATCAGAAATTGTTTTATTATAAATAAGCTCAATATAAAGTAGTGTATATCCGATCGTTGTATTTTAATGAAGTTTGCATAAATGGGTAAGTAATAAGTAGTATTATTTTTTGAATTTTATATTAATTATCGAGACTTATACAAGTTTACAAGTCACACGAATCTATAAAATATAGTTAACTACATTTGTATCTAAAATGTACATTTACTATTTAAGAGATTTTGAATTAAAAGTATTATTTTACAAAATATTTAGGGTAATAAAATATTAGTATCAAACTTTTTTCAATAACCACGAAGAGTTGCAACTCTATCTATCAATACTAACCTACTCTATGATTAGAGTGAAAGAAATATCATTCGAATAGTGTAACAACAGATAATAATTAATGTATCTAAAGCATAGAGATAAGATACAAAATCATTTTAAATCATATTTATGTGATCTAAAATAATATAATATTAATAACAATATGGATATAACTTTCCGTACAGTCTTATGTTTTTAATATTCAGGAAATTATCGATTTTCAAGAATTCAATGACAGCTGAAATAGGTATAGGGTAGAGTGGGATAAAGGGGCCAGTGGGGGAAAGTGGCCATACTGTAATAATTAAAAAAATGTTTTAATTAATGGTAGTATAACTTCATTTCTTTTCGAATTCACATCATGTTTACTGAATTATACTACGGTTTTCTTATTCGACTGTTGAATTTGTTGTTTTAATATATTAAACTATTTAATTAACGAGCTACTATTTTCGAACATCATTTGAATTAAAAATATTTTTCTACGAATAAATTTATCAATTTTGATAATTTGAGTAGACACGTTAGTCAGGTATGTGGTATTTAAGCACTTATATGTATTATTTTTGTATTTTACATGTCTAAACATATTATATAATTTCATCAAAACATGTAAAATCTCCTTTTTTTCTTAAGATTACTTTTAATTGTGAACCATGTCAGTGGGGTAAAGTGACCACTCTGGGAAATATTGAATATATTTATTGATATATATGGCATAAAAATAAAGTGCTTTTATTAATAATAATGCTAAATTGTATATTTTTAAATTAGTTTGACCTATAGCTTACCTAATAATATTCTAAAATGCATATATTATTATTTTCAGAACCCAAACAGAGCAAAATGGTCATGAAATACCCATGTGAGAAAAACTAATTATTCTAAAACCTATTCCAAAGAATTATTGACACAATGTATAAGTGAAGTGAGAAGAGGAAGTCCAGTTGCTCCAGTTTCTAAAGAGTACATGATTCCAAGAACAACAATAAGAAGACACTTAGCCAAACCTGTTGGTCAATGGGGAAAGATGACCATCTTTACTTAGGACCAGGAGATCATGTTGAGCTCTGTATCTGTGTAATCGGGGATTTCCCTTAACTATTATGGACTTGAGAAATATGGCATACAAATTTTCTACTGTTCGTAAAAGGAGAAAACTAATAAATGCTATGCCAAAAACCTGGGAAGAGGAAAAAATAGCAAGCAAGGAGTGGTGGCTATCATTTAAAAGTAGACATCTTGATTTAGCAGTCAGGTGTCCTGAAAATGTATCTGTTGCTATAAGGGCAGAAGCTTTTAATAAACAGAGGGTTGAAGGTTTTGTTCTGATTTCCAAAAATTGGCATGATGACTAACTGTGATGAAACAGGACTTAGTTCAGTTTCAAATAATAGTTCAAATTGTCATTGCCAAAAAAGGGGAAAGCACAATCCAATTAAATTGTCAAATTACATGACATTAAAAAAAGAAGTCTCTTGTCCAACTGTTTCTCGGAAAAGTCCTACTGCAAATAATCCTGTTGCTTCAACTAGTCGTGCAGCATATGGCTGTGTGGTTTGTGGGGGGCTATGGCGTTCAACATCTGAAGACTGGATAAGACGTATCAACTGCAACATGTGGGCATGCGAAACATGTTTTGCTACTGACTTATGTGCTATCTGTGATTGATATGAATATTTTAATGTTATATATAAACTGTTCAATTAGATTGTATGTCTATCAATACTTTGTTTGATACAAGTTAATTATGAAAAATATATGTAAATTGTGGAATTCTCACTTGTATTTAATTGTTTAGTTAAAGGGTGGCCACTTTACCCCACCCTATACAACATTTTAAATGCAATATATAA
>JAYRBW010102036.1:0-19379 GCA_036023295.1 Invenusta paracnida
TTATAATTCTTTCAAAGAAAACCTATGTGATTTCTTTGAAAGAAATTTTAAATTTCTGTCAAATAAAATGCAAGAAATCTAAGAATTGTAATTTCTTTTAAAGAAATGTAAGTTTTGAAACACTGAGCAGTGTATTGTTCTATGTATATACAGATTTCTAATTTATAAATTTCTGACGCCTATTTTTATCACAGAGTATAACATATAATTATAAGGCCTAGAAGCAAAATACCTGAGATGAAGACCAGAGTCATTAGAAGTCTCCAACGGTGTCTTCACAAGGCTTACAGGGGAGTCAGGGGTCGTTCCTGTTAATTCTGCAAGATCAATTTGTTTATATTATGATGTTAACTTCAATAAAGACATAAAACTATGTACTAAAAATATATGTGTAAGTTGTCCTAAAATATTTAAAGACCAACAAATAATTTCTCAAAAAATCAGAATCCCTATAAGGGACAATCTATCATTTAAGAGACAAAATTTATAATTGAACATACAATTGGAGTATTTTGTTTAATATTTATAGAATAAAATTAGCACAATATCATATGCGCCTAGCTTTAATATACTATCAAATAGCGCGAGTATAGTATTAAAATGTATGACATTGGAAGAATTGACGATTTCAGATAAATTAATGTTAGTTTTAAAATTATTGATATAAGTATAGTATTCTTCATTTTATCATTAACAAAGAAATAAATGTAGTACGGGTCTTATTAATAATGTTACGAGTGACAGTTAAGTAAACTATTACTAGTAATCACAATTAAATTGATTTCATAATTAATTATAGGTTTAGATACACAACATTAATTGGTTAATTGTATTAAAAAAAGACATTGAATGATTTTTAAGTGGATCAAGTTATATTGAAATTAGAATTTCTCGAAATGATAGTAGGAATAATAAGGATGTGGATAAAAACTTGTAAACGTGTAATTTAGATAAAATCAACAAATAATAGAGATCTAAAGAGATTTTGAACAAATGTAGTGATTCATTTTCGGGATTTTTTCTCTAAGTATCTTTCATGTTACAAAAATATTAGGAAACAGATATTTTTAATAAGATTAGCCTAAATATCTAATATAAGTAGCCACCTTTGCTTATGACAATTATTACACAATTTTTCATTCTAGCTTGTTTGTTATTAAAAATTATTATTGATGTCGATTGTTTATTAAAATATAAATAAATATATTTAATAAATTGCAAACTAATAGATAAAACGATAAAATGGCGACTCTCATGATAGATGGAAATTGGACAAATGTTCAACTCTTATCTGTAATCAGTTTAATATTTGTAAGACCCTATACAACATTTTTATATATATTTTACAGAAAAAATAATTATGAAATTTATTAAATATTCGTTATCAATCTATAGGGAAAAAAATCGAAAATAGTATTTTTTTAGGCTTTCTGGTTGCTATAGAATTTATCAAGCATTAATACACATAATAAAAACGAAGCACAAAACTAATATATATATCCCTATACTTACTTGATACCCACATTTTTTCACAGAGTACAACGGTGTTTTAATTCCACTGATACGCATGAAATTAATAGATAATTAAGCCTATGTGTGTTATCTATAAGTAAAACTTTGCTTAGATTATGAATTTAATCGATTCAAATAAATTTGACATTAGTTGTAGCTACGCCTTTAATTTAACGGTAGTCTGCAGTTTCTATTTGTTCTTCCTCGTACCTTCGGCACTCCTCGAGATGTCAATATGGCGGCCATCACCCGAGGGAGACACCTTCCTGAACTCATCGAAAATAGCAGATCTCTCCTCGGAGGTTACTAGACGATCCGCTCGCTCAATCATCCACTCCAGAAGGTGGGTGTCGACGGGAAGGTTGGTCCCGGGAGGCTGGAGGCCCACGTTTGGGCTGATAACGATGCTGAGGGCGTTGGGGGTCATGAGATTGTACTCCTCGGCGTTAGCTACCTCGCAGAGGGTAACAATAAGGAGGTTGACGACGTGCTTGTGCATCGGGGGCAACCGGGAGAGACACCTGCGCGGTTGTTCAAGGAGAGGTGTGTAAAAGTATCTCTGGTTAAAAATTTAGCCAAAAATAAAAATGAAAAATTATACATATATATGAACATAACATTTTAATACATATAAAATGTCAAGTTAAAAATGCAGTAAATTTAAAATGTCTTAAGTGATATTGAAATAAAAATTATTCGTAAGAAAATAACAATTTATTGAATCAAACTTAACTGTTAAAATAAATTTTGTTTCATCAGACCTATTTTTGTGTTACGAAATCTCGATTATTGTAAACTATTTCATGAGGATAATTGGGATTCGTAAAGTCAAATAAATGCTGAAACATTTAAAAGCATTTAAACAATAATTCGAATATACCTTTGAGACTTATGTTGTCCGCGCAATTTTATTAAAAATATAATGTGATAGCTTTTAAATAGTTTCTGAATAATCCTTTACATGCATGATAAACAATGAAGGATAAAAGGAGAGCAATAATGCATTAATTTGAAAATAACTAATATTAATAATTATTATATAATATAATTATAATTTATCTGTTATTATACTTAAGAATAAAAAAAAGTATTTTTACTCACTCTAACGAACGCCTAATTTTTTCTTCCTCATCAGAACAGTTAGAAATGTTGCTCCATTCTTCAGAAAAATCGTAGTTGAGCAGACCCTCTGGTATGTCTCGAAGAAATCGCTGAAAAGAAAAAAACATAAATTTAAAGCTTTAGTTAGTAATATGAAATCTTTTATATTATGTATTTTTAATATAACTATTACATGATGATGCGCACGCAAAATAAAACACATTTTCAGCAAATAACCAATGTATAAGTAGAGTAAGCATATATATACGCTGAATAAATGTTAAAATCATCAGGAATGGAACACAATAACACAATATAATTAACCCTGGATAGAATAAGCTAGATTTCGGGTTTTATTATATATTTAAATTTAATCAAATTGTTTGAATTTTAAACATTATAAGATATATAAATAAAAAATCAATTTGTAAGCTTATTTCCGATTTTTTAAACTGACTATGTTTCACAATAACACCTTTCTCTCTCATTCTATCGGGTTTATCTTAATAACTTGGGTATAAAAAATTGCATTACTACAAAAATATCCAAATGGACTCAAATAATAGCGGTGACCCTATACTGCACTTTAGGATTATTTGTGAAACGTTATTTTGATCTCTTGCTTTTACTTACTTTCTCTTGATCTACATACTGCTTTCACTCTAGCAAACCACTGCTTAGCTTTATGTATAATTACATTTTTGATGACTGCCAAAGTGGGAAATATTTTTTCTTTGTGTAGAAAAGAAACATATAAACTAGTAAGAAAAATATGAAAATTAAATAATCAGCTGGCATGCCATATAATAAAATGGCATACAACAAATGCAATACAGCTAAACAAGTGAAACGCATCTTACTGAGTTAGTTATCTGTCTATTTAACATCCTAATCGAGCTGATACGAGAATTTATATAGTTTAATATAAAGTTTATATAGTTTATCAAATGTAAGTTTAATAGAATTATAATGCTTACGAAGAGTGATATTAACTTGTAGTTTTATACATTTTCTTTATATAATATTTACTATTTTGATATTTTAGAAGAATAATAACACTTTTTTATATATATGCTTGTATATGCACATATACACCGACTAACCTTGATTACAGCGGCTGCAATTTTCACATTGATGCCGCCATCATCCTTAATCGCCTCATCACATTGATCCACCTTATTGGTCATCAGATCCAACTGCGATTGGATGGGAGAGACGCGAAAGACACCCTTAGTAATCTCCCGGTATTTGTGAACAAGAGCAAACAGGCTCTGGTCAAAAGAAGGAGAAAAGGAGAGAATAATAATTAAGCAATTAAGTCAGAATTATAATGAAGATGGCAGTACATGGAACTTAATAATAATATGTCTCCAATTATATAGATGTTCTAGAAGAAAAATTTAAGAACAGTTCTAAATTGTACATTTAACATATTATTTTACACAATTCTAAGATTATTCACAAGTGTAAGTATGATATTTGAATAAATTATACATATACATATGTACATATTGTGTATATTAATTGGAAAAATATTTTTCAAAGAAAATGTAAGTAAAATATTTGAAGAAGCAAAATTAAGAATCATTTACTAGTGTTTTACAGTTTTGCTTGTAATTTTCAAAAATCTCTATACATTTTTTCTGATCGTTGAATTTTATAATATGCATTAATTATATATATGTATATACATATATATATATATATATGATATATATATATCTGTGTCTCAGTGCATGTGTTTTATTGTTTGGTTAATTCTACATTTTCTATTAAATATGCTGGCATTGTCTTCAATAACAAAATCAATATTTATGCCCTTTTTATTATTCTATATAGAAATAACAATATTAAAACAATGTTTAGGCCTTGGTCTATTTGGTATGAAACAATAAATGTGGCCCCGAATTTTCTGAGTAGAAATATATTCAAGGAAATTTGATGACTAGACTATAACTCAATATGCGTGAACAAAATATAGTATTCAATTTATACATTTGAATGTAAAAGTAAAACAAAAAATTTACGGAATTTTATGATTTACTTCGAAGTGATTGAAGGACGACATTATTCAATATATAAAAATAATTTTCACTTATACTAGTTGTGTATAGTGAATAAAACGCATCAAATTACTGCAGTTCAGTAGTAATGGAATAATTTTCTCAAACTAATTTCTTCTGAAGATGTAATCAATTAATTATTAGCACTAAAATATAGAAAATGCTTTGCTCGGTATTTTCTGTTTTATGATAAAATTATAACAGTACTTTTCAGTAATAAATAATTTTGTTATATTTAACATTATAAATATTTGTATATCTGTTACACAAGATAGTTTCATATGTTTAAATAATTTTACCCTAAATTCAGTGAACGGAAGCCTCAAGATTGATAGATTAAAGTTTACTCAATAAAAACATATATAGTGTGCCTGAGAATATCTAAAAATACTACCCCCATTATGGAATGAATGATTCGTAAAATAAACTGACTCATAAATAGAATAGTAAACGGGAGGTATATTATTATACGTATGTGTCATACATTTTTATATAGTAGGTACCTAAAATTACATTTTAAATAAAATAAATAAATAATATAAGGAGCATAATTTTTGACATACTATATACTCATTATTCAAGAATACATTCATCTATGATTCCAACGTTTAATGTTTATCTTTATATATGCTGCGAAACATCCAATAAATAGTTTCAATTCCAGATTTTGGATAGTAGGTAAATAGTAATCAAATTATCAAAGTATGTGTCACGTATATTAGCTTATTGTAAGGCAATCCTTATAGTTACCTTTAATTGGGCCTTTATTTTGAAATTTAACGCTAATCTAATTAACAAAACAGTAATTAAATTACGTTGTTAAGAGACAGAGACAGAGACAGACAATAATGACAACACAAATTAAAATGTTTGTTGTTACAAAAATTTATATTTAATTCTTAGGGGTAAAAACAATAAAGCTGATAACATTTTCTATTCATTCTTAAACAAACATAAAAATATTTGTATTTTATGTATACTCTAGAAATTCAAAAATATGTTACTCTTCATTCAAAAGAAATATAGAAACGATCATTAGTTGCAAAATATGTGGCCAAGAACACATCGAACACAATAAATCATTAATGAATTTAATGATTGTACTTGTAAATAAAGTTTGAGAAAAGAATTGCCTATATAGCAGATCCAGGTCATCTGAGGACAATATTGGTGGAAACATCCGTTTTATAACTTTAATTTAAGTAATCAACGATATTATTTCTATGATTATCATTTTATTAATTAAATGTATAAATTTAATCTCTTTTAAATATAACCATTTCTTGTTTTTCCTGTGTTTTAAATATTTACGCCAATTTATAGTTCTTTTTATACACTATTTCTCAGTGTATGTGAAAAAAAACCCAACTCTGACTGTAGTAAATTAGGGTGTTTAATAAAACCGGGGTGAATCTATATGTCATTGCTGTGGGGTGCTCGAAGCAGTGTTTTGTAAAAATACTGACTAACGAAATGCAGGTTAACATGTACGTATTTGCTGCAAGTTAATTGGTACTACAGCTCATTCTATTGATTTTATGATCAATGGGTATACATACATATATAGGATAACTTCCATACGAGCTTTTCTTATATGAGATGGATAATTTATTCTACAATTGCGACTTTCATTTTGACGGCTTAGCATGAGTTCGGATTAAGTCCAAAACTCGCGGAGGTAAAATTCTGATAAAAGAAAAATTTTACTCACTAGACTTAATCAAAGACTGCAGCTGTGATACATTTGAAAATCTCTCAAACGATATTTATATTAACAAACAGAAAAAGTCAACTTGGAGTTAAATTTACAACAAGTATAATTCCAACTATTCGACGAGGCCGCGGAAAGTAGAACAATAATAAAGAATAAAGTGTCCACTTTATAGAAAGACAAAGTTGGCGGAGCAAGAAAATAAATGTTCAGTTGTTTTTGTCTTTATATTTTTAATATCTTAAATTTAGAATGTTTTTATTTTTGAAAACGCAAAAATAATGACATTTTAAACATTTTTAATCAAGTATAGACATCCATCCTTCTGTTCAATGTAGCAAAAATATACCATAAGAAGTTTTGCACAAGGGACTGAAGGATAAAAAAAATTAATTACCATAGAAAACAGGGTCTCCCACCCTGATACTGAAACACCGTTGACAAATCATCCTGACTTAGCTCGGTTATATTAAATGTGTAGCCTTCGAGCACACTAGCTAAGCAGCCTTGTTCAACTAAGCGCTTCCAGCACACCACTATTATAATTCATGTATTAATTATAGGTACATGTTGCTTTAGTCCTACTTGTGTGTGTGTTCTGCATCGTGTAAGCACAGCTATTTGTCAGTATTATTTTCTAGGTTGTATTATTTTTATTCTTTATTACGTCATAACTTAATCACCTGCTTATATACCCTGTGTCTCACTTTATAAATTATAGGTATCATTCATTGTACATGCACAGGACGCACGTCGAAATATGGCCATAAGTTATCTTACCGCAGAATCTTACCTTTTTATTTAGATGTTAAATATTAATCTTATGTTATACTAAACGACAATTTCTGAAAATAATGACCATCGATTACTATGAGTATTTGTATAATATATGTATTGTTATAATAAATACATTCTTTATTTCAAGTTACATTCTAAATTTAATACATTCTATATTTCAAATTACATAATGAGGCTTTTTGGAAATACCTCCACTGAAAGATTTCTAATAGTAATTTAGAAATCGATGGTACTTATAATTCATTTCTATATTAACATTGATTATTTAATATTTATGGACGTAAATACTATTTTTCTGTCTAGCTTTTGCGTATAATGACAGTAGAACCAGAAACACTGTTTAAAGAGTACAAATAATGAAATTTTTGTAGGGAAGCATTTAAAGAATCGGTGGAAATTAGAAGAATAATCAATAATAATATTGAACGTAATATGAGAAAAGTTTTATTAAAACTAATAACTTGAGTACTCTATAGCAATGGGAACGACAATATACATCTTTACAGTACAAAGCAAATATTTTAAGAGAAAGGAAAATACCATTTCCGCCTATTTGATGATATAATAATATCATGGAGTAACGAGGCTTAAAAAAATAAATAAAATATGCATTAAAAATGTTGTGTTTATTTTTTAGTGAGGATATGAGATGCTTTGTATGTATATATATATATATATATATATATATATAGTTAAAGAGAATAATGGTATTAAAATACGTTTAAATGTTAACACCTAAACGTTATTCGTTTAAACGGGTGCTCTTTTTATTATCTGAGAAATTTTGTAGCAATAAAACAACAGGAGGCAACAATAAAACAATTTTTATAAAACATAAAGGGTTAACACTTACGACGATGCTGTCTGGGAGACAGCCATCAGGCCAAACAGTCGACAGGGTATTTCCGAAGACTCTGCATTTGCCCACTTTCCCTCCCGGATTGTACTTGTTCTCCGAATCCCCAGCTGCTTTTTGTCTGCGGAACAGGTTGAATTTATTCCGATTCCCGCCGCTTCCAGAACCGATCTTCGGTGTGCGGCCACTGCCCTGATTGACATCATCTGCAGAACAGAAAACAGATAGGTTGTCATTGCTCGAAGCTCTCTTTTTGGTAGTCCAAGTTCGGGCGAGGACACTGTCGATAAATCGATTGAGCATTGTGCGCCCAGGCCCACTACCAAGGACAACACCGCATCCGATGGATAATTATAATGCACGTCATGTACCGTGGTTAGGAATATCACCAAAAGTATACACTACGATGCCTTTGTCAAACTATTCCACTAAGTTGTATTGTTTCATGTAACATTTCCCGATCAATAAATCAGCTAAAGTATGCTGCTCTACTGCTTAAAACTTAGCACATTGAGAAGCTTTCAAAAGGGGGAAAACGTTGTTAGCGTGCGACGTTGAGCGCACTTTTAAACAGAATTGTCAGTTATGCACGTATATACGCATAATTGTTTGAGTTCTGCATCGTAGCTCTTCTCATGCAGCAAAGGTATTTCACAGAAGAAAATGCTTTAACTATTACAGCACTGTGCCATGATAGAACACCAACTAAGCATACTTGTACATACGTACATACTAGCTATCATACCACAGATCGCATCTATTCCATTTGAGACTTTTGGCTATGGGTACTATACATTATAATATATAATCTGCATTGATCTGAACATCAGTACTGTGTGATTGAATACATAATATGTACATATATTATACATACAAACGTACATATGTACGTACACTAAAATCGTTGTGGTTTATTATGTGGAATTAGTTGTTTGAATTCAACCTTTAGGCTAATTATATAATGCACATATTATACACCAATAATCGAAATAAATGAGTTGAGAATCTAGATTTATTTAGCAACAGGCTCACAATTGTTACAATGTAAAAGTGTAATACTTTATAATACCCCCCAAATAATATATATTCAGTGTAGGTGTAGAAGACGGATTTCTGTGGTGTTATCAGTGTGTATTACGTTAGTATGGCTTACATCTAATCATTGCATAACTCAGTTATAACAGTAGATGCTGATGTAAACATTATGATGTAAATATTATGACTGATGCAAATATTACAATTTTAGCTTATAAAAAATGTGATAGGATTATTCCCAAGATCATTTCTTTATTCTTAAATCATAAAAAACAGTTAATTTTAATATATACCTATGTAATATCAAAATTCTAAATAAACTTTATATTATATAAGTATGTATAATTGATAAATATCTTAAGAGATATAGAAATAATGAAACATCTCTTCAAAAATAATCACAATTAGTCAATGGAATGATATCAATTAAATTAATTGTTTATTATACATATTAATATATTTTCAAAAAATAAATATATATTTTATTACGCTTATAATTAGCTGATTATATTGATTATTTCACCATAGGTTTAGAATACCTATTGATAATATTGTAACATGAAATACTACGAATACAGCGGTTATAATGAAAATCATTTTTACTAATATTAATCAATTTATATATTAAAGCAGTAATATTATAAGTAAATTAAATATTTAAGTTTGTTTTATACCTATATATTTAGCAGTTTCAAATCATATAAAACATGAATGAAAACCTATTTTATAACTATTTTTGTCGCGCTATTAATGTACTGTCTGAATAGCTCCAAAACACTGAAATCGAAGCACAATCGGCAGTTTTCTATTTTGTTAAAATCAAATCATGCTTTTTTTAAAACTAAAAACAGCTAAATAAATATTAAAAAAGAATTGATTATTTTTAATAACTAAAATGAAATGAAATTAATATAATTTAATTTTGAGAAAATGGATAACTTTTCAATTTTGAGTCAAATTTATAATAATTGTACTATTTTTTTCTTTATTGAAAGCATTATTTTACAAGATTCATTATAAATATATCATCTTTATTATCGTAAATATGAATGTTTTCATTTACAATTATTATTTGATACAATCAGGTACATTTGTGTCATCCATCGAACGGACTTTTTCGTAGGAGTTTTTTCACACAGATCTAACCCGAGACGGTACTTGGACCCCAGCTGGAGTTTGAGATCACTCTATTAATGCTTGTTCACTGTTGCGATTAGCGCACAACTGGTGGGTTCAACCATTCACTATGTCGTTCTCACAAAAAAGGGTAAGAGCCACTTGCAGCAGAGTAAACAATTAATACTATATTTACTAAAATACTGAACAGTAAATACTGAGTTTTCCATCGTGATTACTATGTACAAAACCTCAATAACGGTTTCATCAAAAGTTGAGCCAATTTCCACGTTTTTTAAAGTATATATTCTACTATGTAAACAAATAAATATAGTTTTGCCTAAAGAATGTGATTATAATATCACGAATAAAAACACGTTGTCGTTTAGTGATCATCGTAAATAATTGCTTGAATTGTACGCGCAATATGTTATATTAATATCTAATAGTAATAATACTTCACATTCTATAGAATGCTGAATGAATCATTTTACTAAAAGGCATATATAGTGTATTACAAAGTACTTTAAATCATATTTTTACACACGCACTAGCTGTGACATTATCTTTCATCTTCAGACTAACATACCCTCCCTCCTACAAAATTACTATGCCAATTAAAATTTCACACTTTTTTTCCTTATTATTTGTCGCACAAATATGCCAACTATTAGTTATAAATTTTAAAAATAAATTATTGGCATTTGCATAAACAAGTTAGCTATCATTATAGCTATATTTTTACATCTTAGTATGACATTCTGAATAGAATTGAACAGAAAATATTTATTTACACAAAATTCTAAAAAAGTATATTAACTATAAATAGATGACTGTACTTGAAAACAAATTTATGAAGAAAAACAATTAATTCTAAATATCAGAAAACATATTATTAGCAATATTGATAGTACAGAAGAGTTGTTGAATATAAAAAAATATAAAAAATTCAAAACAAGCTAAAAAATCGGAAATGTGAATATCACACAAGATGTGTCAAGAAATACTATTTAGGTATAATCAAGCCACAAACTTACTCGTTGCCATTTGAATGTTTGATAAAGCGATAAATCCAGATGATAAATTAATTTTCATTCAAGTATACAAACTACAGATGCATGGAATTCGAATGGAAGCCCGGATAAAATACAGTTTTGTTACAGTTCAGCAATTAAGATAGTCTGTCTGGTGCAGAGATAATCGGAAACCATAAAATCCGCCTCAGTGTAAACCACATTGCAGTGGTTAAGTTGTTTATGATCTTGGTAAGTTACTTTGTCTGACTAAAGGATAATAATAATAATAATAATAATTCGGAAACTACATATTTATCTCTATATATATATATAATTGTAAAACTGATACTCTACGTTTCCTGCGGAGGGTTGTCTGTTTGTGGAGAGAATGAAAATTTATGTACACATATAATTTGTGTGATAGAACATGACAGAACTGTATACTAAACTAGTTAAGTAGAGCAGTGTAATATAGCATTATTATAAGAATTATTCTTCAATTGTCGTCGTTATCAAGATATGACGTGTTTTCCTCTTCACCGCTATCTTTGTATTCTTTGTAATAATTTCGTGTATACATACATACATACATACATACATACATACATACATACATACATACATACATACATACATACACATATACATACATAATACAGAGGTACCGAGTAAACTTGATAGTAATAATACTTCTGAGCAGTTCTATACATAAACCTATACACATTTAGCTTTATCTATATCTTTATCTGATTTCTTTACTCAATATGTAGTTATTATTATATATGTATAAATTGTATTAATCAGTGTGCTGCGTTGTTGTCTATTCTATATATTAAGGCAATAGATTGATTATAAACAGGCATTTTCAATTTTATGTATAAACTGCGTGTTAATACTAACAATTAATGATACTTTCTACTGTGAAGATATTCAAGAAATGTGCTATTGATTTCCGATAAATTGCACTATAAAGTGTATATATGCAATAATAAACATGCCAACAATCAAAGTAAACGAAATAAATTCTTGAGCGACCTTTGGACTATTTGCGTAACAAAGTCTGCAGATCATTCACATAGTATGAGTAAATAGATGTTAATATATAGTTTAATAAGTTCATAAATACCAATTACGACATATATGATTAATAAATAACGTAATATTTATTAATAATATTTGCTATACCATAAGAATAGTAAAGATACCATAAAGAAATAGAATATGTATAACCTGCATTATGATATAAAATATATCTTTTTAGTGACGTTTGATTACTCATTCAAAGTGGAATGATAATAATCTAGTTGAATACTATGCCAGTCAAAAAATCCACATCCGAATTTTACAAAATAAATTAAATTAAAAAAACATTATTTGGTAAATAATATACGTTTCAGATCATCAAGCTATCTATCTCAAATTATAATAAAACCTTATTATTCGAATAGACATATATGAATGATGAAATATACCATTAAGTAATTATAGTTTTAAACACTTATAAAACACAATCTGATAAATTATAGATTACTATATTCATTCATTTAATCATATACAACATATCTATTAAACAGTATGTTTTCATTAGATTTTAAATAAAATAAATAATTCAGCTTTATAAATTTTGTAATGCCATTCATACGAAATAATAAAAATTTGCAATAATTAATTTTCAGATAAATTGTAATTAATCTAATCAGCTAACTAACGTATATTATAATGATTACTACAAAATACATAATTCCAAATACCAAAAATGTTTTATAGAAAAATAGGCAAGAAAAATAAGTATTTAAGGTTATATCTATTACACTAAAAATGATTAAAAAAGGCCATTAAACTAAACTACTTTGCCGAAGAAATTCTTGCCAAAAGTTAAAAAAGATATGGGTACATTAAAAACATTAAAGATTTTATCCATAGAAATTAACAAATATATACAGTATAAAAAGTAAAACAAATATCTTTGATTTTATCTTAATTTGAACTAATTAATTTAGAAATCAATATCTTTATCGGTTAATTCGAATTAATGGTATTGATTAATTTCCCAACCAAGATTCTCAAATGCTAAATATATTTAGTTCGAAGATATTGGGCTTTGTTTAAATCATAGAAATGCTTTTCAGATTTATACTTAACAAGTGATTAGATTTTACTTTTTTGTAAAAAAAATCTCAAGAAAAAGTGTTAATATGTTTTATTAATGAAGGAAGGAGGGGGTCGGTGTTATAAACAGAAAATAATGAATAATCGTGCAATAATCTATAAAATGAAATCTTACCAGTTACACTGTCAATAGATGAAGATTTCCTTGCTCGAAGGATGAAATTGACCCTTAGCTGGTCTTTCATTGGGAGGTTGCCAGGAAAGTAGGAGGGACTGGCGGTATTGCTGGCAGCATGCCGGTCACAGGTCAACCGATAGATGATTGAAAAGGGGTTCTCAAATCCTACATATGTGAGTTGCAATATATTATCGGTGATATTAATAGCAACTCTAAAAAGCAAGCAATGGTGATCTTATCAAAAGGAAATTACACAAAAATAAATTATGCTTGGTATATAGGTTAGAAAGTCTGTCTTATCGTAATTTTATAATCCGCAGGTTATTGTACATACTAATTTTAACAAAACAAACAGTTTACCTTTTAGATAATGTACTTATACATGTCATATAAAAGAAGAAGAGTTACTTCCGAGCCAGAAAGCTTCAGTTCGATCGATTAGTCAGTACAACTATCAGTCGATAATGTAGCTATGAGCTATTTAGGGCATTCTTAATTGGGGATGTTTTAGTAAAAAAGTAATACACATGTCCTTTAGATGTATATGTATGCATTTAAAAAGACATAGCTTGCCGCATTAAATACTTTTCCTTATAACACCTATCATAAGTTATAACGAGAAAATTCACAGACGAACATTTTTTTTGCCATACTTTATTTCACATTGACAAAGTGACATTTTTAAATCAAAGGTTAAGCTATTGAAATGTACGAGTTATACCCATAGTAGAGTAAAAACCAGATATTGTTTCATCTTTGTCTGTATATTTTTCATTATGTTACTTAAAACTATAAATCATGATCATAAACGTACATCTACACAAATTCTATTTCGAAATATAGTTTACGTGTGGTCATGTCACTATAAGACATAAACTACAAAAGAAAAACTGGTTTAAATGTTGTTACCTCTGAGTTTCAAATTGTGATTATGCGAAGAACTGCTCTCGTCAGTGCCAAGACAGATATCAATATCATTACATCTCTCCTAAACGAAACAAATATTTAATCAATTAAAACGTTCATTTACGTGATAAAATAAAATAAAATAAAAGTATATAACATTGAATAAAAATAACAATACATATGTGTAATTTACAGGAAATACATACAGATAATAAATATGTGGAATATAATTATTAAATTATTATCAGTTGTTATTATAATGTCTGTACAATTTTATAATTAACTTAAAGTAGCAGATAGTAATCTAAACTACCTTAACATAAGCTATGACTAAGAGCTTAACTTATCCATATCGAAATTGGTAGTGATACTTCTTTATGACGCAATTCAATAATCTCGTCTAATCATACTATTTCCTCGAGAAATTTGCTAAATTTTAAAAGTAACGTTTTCTGGGGGTTCCAGCAGTGATAATAGTTGATAGCTACCTGAATAAAGCCTGGAGTTTGAGGTGACTGAACGGAATAAATACTTTAATCTATCGTAATGTGCTGGAAATGTATATTTTGCCTTATGTTACCATAATTTACACTATGAAGGTGTGACTCAATAGCTAGATATTTAATATAATCTGATGTCTATAAATTTGCATTCGAGAAAATGGTATAAATATGAATAAAAATATGAACAACCTATTCAAATAAAAGTATGATTATAGGTATAGTCGATAATGCATAAATTATAATTACTGCTATTTGGCTTTTAAGATTAATAAAAAGTTAATAAATTTGTTCAATATGTTAAAAAATGTGTCATTATCTTATAAAAAGTATAAATGGTTACTGGTCATACTAACCTCAAGCTCCCACAGACGTAGAGCAGTTTGTTTTAGTTCAGTGACTGTTGCATTAACCGGAATACGCAGACATTTTGACGACTGAAATAGTTGTCGAATGAAAGCATATAAAATAGCTGTTTATTTTAATATACTCTTTACATGTCTAAAAATAGGGCTTGAAAATTTACGTAAAAGTGAATGAGGAATTGTGTTAAAATACGATATTTATATTAAGATTTTCACAAGCATAAATTTTGAAAAATTATATTTATCTTAAACATATAAACATTACATAATAAATTTAAAAAAATGAACACAACCAAATATTTTTTATCCCCTGCTTATAAATTGTTCTCCTGCTAATGTTTAATTAGAAAATAGCTTATAAAATGTAATGATTAATTTACTTGTAAATGTATGAATGTAGGAAACTTACTTGCGCCTTATTATCTTTGCAAGTTTGATTGACTACTTTAGCCGTTAATCTTGCATCAGCGAAGGAGGCCCGTTCGTGGTGAATTGCTCTAGAAAATCGTTAAAATATGACATTTTTAACCTTCATCATACTTAAGAGAATATACTCAACCATTCGATTCGTATTTTTTAGCTTTAATACATAAATTTAAAAACCATGCATCTACATAGATTAGTTAAGTAATCCTATAAATGTTCCAAATTAAAAGAAAATCAAACAACAAATTAAATGCAATACAAAATATACATAAAAAAGTTACTAAATAATATATGTATAACAATTAGTAAAATATTATATTGTAATACACATATTATATATAAAGTTTAATTTTGTAAATAATAACGCTATTCTGCACTCACAGTTCTATCTTCTGTCTCGCCAGCGTCGCCTCAGTGGCACTCGGGAAAGTGAAGGTCCAATTATCGACTGGGGGCCAGCCTATCACGAAGCTGTTCGCGGCTCGACTTTCGACAGCCAGATTGCCCGAGGAAGAGGTCGAGTCAGGTGATAGACAGGGCCGTTCACCGAGCCAGACCTCCAGGACAGTCAGCTTTGTCTTCATTGTAAAGATCTTGTTCACCGAACTGGAGGGGTCGGACTTCTGTTTCCCTAGCAACAGGACATCCGAGCAGACGAACAGGTAGCGTTGCTTGGAAGATGCTCGATTCTGACAAAGATGGACACAAAGTGGTTTGCAAAAGTAACAGTAAACATGTATTCCAAAAAAACATGTCTACACTAAAACGATAATTGCTTATATGTATTATAAGCATTATATTACATTATAATAATGTTTCAAAAATATTAAAATAATTACTAAAATTGAAATAATTTGAAATAATAATTTGGAAAAATTTATGTCTGCAAACAAGTCCTTAATTAAATGACTTATGTAAACAAGAGTAAACACTCAAACATATAAAGCGCAATAATAAAATCAATAAAAGCCACCAACACGACACGATTATTGATTTATTTAAATAATATATTGCCAACCAGAGAGTAAAGAAAACCTTTATTTACTCAATGTCGCCAACTACTCAAGTTATATACTTTATATTGTGGAGAGTCATAAGGATTATAAGGATCAAATATAAAACATGTTAAAAGATGAAATATAGTAGCAGTGTGCTAGACTTTATATTTCAAGTACCTACTTCGAATAAATAAGTAATAAAACCAAATTTATAGTATGCATAGAAATAAATGAACAGTGACAATGTAATGTTAATGAAATGTTAATAAGATATACATTTTAATTGATAAACATTCACTATATGTCGTATATTAGAACCATTGCCATGTGGAATCACATCTACACAACGTCGTTAGAAAGCAATGTGGACTTGAATTAACACTCAGTGTACATACCTTAGATATCTTCACAGGTCCCTCATAGAGGAGGCGTCTTGTCTCGTTCCCAGGACCACTGATGACCTGGTCCTGAGAATTATCAATGTGAGAAGAGTGGAGCATGGTGTCCGGTATCAAGTTGTGCATACTGAAGGGACCAAAATCCATACAAAAGAGAGTTGGCATAATACTTCATTTTGAGTAATATCAAAAGCATATTAAAAGTTTTATATTAATAGAAAATGAAAAAAATAAAAAATCGGTTTTAAAAGAAGTATAATACATTTATTTATTTATTATTAATAGCCTGAGTTAGACTAGTATCGGCTTCTATAGTTAATTACGAGTGCAGTTTTCAGCTAGATTCCCTACTCAACTTAGTACTTAGGTAGTATTTAAATCCCGCTTTAACGAATTGTTTGGGGTATAAAATATCACATTTTACATCATTACGAGAGGTACAGGCTGTAGATGAAATGAAAATAAGGTCGAAAAAGCACAGTCCAGCTGTTCTTGTACCACTAGAAATAAACCTTAGTGCGTATAAGTATGAAACAAAAAAATAATAATTTCCGACTAATTTCTAATTTTTAATTATAAATTCTACTATTTTAATCAGAAAGTAAAGTCAAATGATTAAAAAATAAATTATTTTTAGCAGTATCAGGTTTATTATGAAAATATCACATGCTTAAAAAGCCCCTTAAAAAATACAAAAATAATATCAAATTAAAAGACTGCTCATTTATTGATTTTGGAATATACGAATTTCTACGCGGTGAATCCATAAATTATTCAAATGTCTTTTCAAAATAGAAAATAAGAATTAATTCATGAGGTTGCAAGGTGTTTTTTAAACTAGCTTAATATATTTGGAATATTATGTACATTTAGGAGAACAAGAAATAGATCATCGGTGTATTATGTAGGAAAGTAACGTGAACAAGCCTGTACCTCATAAAAATACACTTAACATATTAGCGCATTTATCCGGATAAAGTCATGCTTTGAAAATGCATATTATATATATTTAAAATTCAATGTATTAGTGGGAAATAAATCTAAAAATATATTAACACTATTTTCTTACATAGGCATATAGTTTTAATAAATGTAATTGCAACAGATATAAAGAAAGAAAACTATTGGGAATAGACAATTTAATGCAGATTAATATATATGCCATAAAGTGAAAGCGAATTACAATAATAAATATTACATTTAATTCGAGCATTGATGTGTAGGCTAACAACAATGAGTCAATATCTATTTTATCAGTTTGACATTTCAGTGAGAAAGAAAGGATATAAGAGTTTAAATGTAGCTTTACGTCATATAACGTTGAGAATCGTCTGCTGTTGTTGAATACACACAATTGACAGTAACAAGTGTATAACATTGAAATCAGGTGACGAGAATTAAAAATAGAATTACTCTTAATAAGTTTACAAATTGAGTAAGTATAGAGTCGAAATATATTATTGAGGAATCCCTAATGATTGTATTATATGTGGTGAATATTCCGTCTGGAGACATAGGTCTGAAGACATAGGAATATAGAAATGTAATCATGTTTAGCCAGTGATATGACTTTTATCAATATAATTATCTTATTACTTGTAAAAGTTGAATCTGTATGTAGTAGGTACGTAATCTGAAATTAATTAACGATATACATATAATTTATTTCTCATATATTATTCCCATTTCTCCAGATTAAATATTCACTCTGTCGTTAAAAGTATTCTTGCTTTGGGTTGAAATTGCAATGGTTGAAGACAGGATAATTTTTTGAATAAAATTAAAATTAAAATATCAATCGATACAATTCTTTTGCCTTGAAACATTAATTTTTATATTTTAATTAATATACATTCGTGAGATAATACATTTTCCATATTAGAGCGAGTAAATTTCTGACAGTTTAAATACAGCTGTCAAATCGAGATGTGTAGTCAACTGAATGCAAAAAATCAAACCATTACGGTATATTTGTATATATCTTCATACTGTCATCATTCGTTTTATAGCTCAATTAGTATAGAATATTTAAATTTTAGAAATGAGGTAAAAGATGATTATTAAAACTAATTTGTATACCAAACAAATAAAAGAGTACGAGCAGTTTGATACCAGTTAATTTCATATAGCAAATAAAGTGTAATAAGTAGAAATATTGATTTGATATCAAAATATCAATATCCGGAACATATTGATAATTCAATATAACTACGCAATGTATCTAGACCTATGGCAATAGGTCGTTAGCTAGTAAAGCTAAGCGAACTATGTAGTAGGTAATATAGGATAGT